>JASSRZ010000065.1:5746242-5763100 GCA_032164315.1 Malacoctenus gilli
GTGTGTGTGTGTGTGTGTGTGTGTGTGTGTGTGTGTGTGTGTGTGTGTGTGTGTGTGTGTGTGTGTGTGTGTATGAAAGCATGGCTGATTTTCGCCCTTAAAATGGAACAATAAACCAAAGTCAAGATGCTTTCCCAGGAAATGGATCTGACCACTTTGTGCCTGACAGTTGTAAGAGGACCAAATCAAACAAAAAACAGAGGCATCATTAATTCAAATTAGGCATCCTGGGATGGAGAAACAAAGGCCTTGTTCAGTCCACAGCACCAAATCAGATTTCATTCAGAGAGAACAGCAGGACGGCCACATGTAAATTTGATTTTTACATATGTGACCTGAGTGTGGACGAGCCTCTTCGCGGAATCGGAGTTCAAAAAATCACCAGCCGGCTGCCGGCGACTCATAACCGGCGCCGTGGTAGACGAGGAAATGTGGAGCCAGCGTCTTTTCTCTTACAGCATTCATCTTGTGTGACAAGGAGGCACAACGTCACTCGTGTGTTGCTGGCTTCACGCGAAATCGGCCAGTGCTGGACTTGCACCCTCATATTTTAGCGTCAATGCACGAATTCCAGTTTTCTCGCTTGAAAAATCTGTTGTGGACTGGAAAGTTTCGAGAGCCGACTTGGGAAACGGAGCAGAATTCGGTGCGGACGAGGCCAAAACCAACATCCCCAGTGAGACTTTGTCAACCCACCGCATGGCAGATGACCAGCACTTAGCTTGCAGGAAGTAGGCCAAACCTTGGCGGCCCGAGTCTGACGATACGGCCGCTGGCCTACCTGGTCTTCTCTGGAAGAGCAGTGCTGCACGTGGGCACATTATAAGGCCCCCCCCTCCAGAGGTTACGGCCAGGCTGGGCACTGACGCCAGCACATCAAAAGACGGGCGCAGTTCAAAGCCGTCTGCAATTTCAGAGCAGTAAAAACCCGGGAGAACACAGACAGAGAATAGAGCCACAGGTGGGCACTTTCTGTTTAGCCTGTCTCAGCCCATGCAGGCGTTCCTACTTACTACTGATGATAGATGATTGCTCGCCCTGCACCCCGAGTTTCCCGCTGTCCTGCTGCCGCCTAGACTTTTTTTTGCAGCACTTGTTTACACCTGTGTGTTTCTAGAATCACTTTGTCTTCTGTCGTTTTGTCTCCGCCTGGATTTTTTCTCCCTCTGAGTGTTTTTTTTCGAATAGCTCGGTGTCCCACATACACCTCACCGCCGCTATCCCACCCAGGAGTGCCACCCATTTTACAGTGCCAGGGCTGCCTGGGATGCCTGCGAGGGAGAGAGAGGGAGGGAGAGAGCGAGCGAGAGAGAGAGAGAGAGAGAGAGAGCGCTGAAACTGCCAGGATGGGGGGAGGAGGGGAAGAGGGGTGCATCCCCATGGCAACTCTATGTTTTTGTTAGTGCGCGTGAGTCAGACAACGGTGAGTCACAGTCAGGAGGAAACACACACACACTCTCACACACACACACTCACACACACAGTCACATTCATGCGCGCTCTCCCACTCACTCAACGAGAAGCCAAATAAGGACAGCTACATGCTCGGGTAGAAAAGAGCGAGTGAGAAAAAGGGAGGAAAGAGGAGAGGAAACGGTTTGATTATTTGCTCACATCGAAAAGATCGCCGAGAAACAAGCGGCAACAGAAGCTGCGAGTCGAAATCACGAAAAGGAGCGAAGACAGAGGGGCTGGCAGAGGCGGGCGTGTGCACCAAAATAGAGGGAAGTCGAGGAGCCAGAGGGCACGAGTGCTGGCACATCCCCTCTCCCCAAAGCACCCTTCACATGGGTGGGGGGAGCGGAAACGCACACACCGACACACCCAGTTTGTGCACACCTTGGCTTAACTCGCTAAACCACCCGTTTATTGTCTGACGCCTACACACTGAGGAAGGCCACTTGGCCGTGCGCACAACATTTTTCACAACTTAAGCTATTTTTTTCTTCTTCTTCTTCTTCATTTTCACGAGAGTTTCGAAGCTGGAAAAAGTAAGCAGTTCAACAGCGCTGTCCTTTTTTAAAGGACACGTCATGTTTTTGTAAAGAAACGAGTGGCCCGTCGCCCACGGCCAAGGCTCCTTTCTCTCTTTTACCAACTTTATTTAGATGCAGGTTTGTATTCGTGCCAATTTTCATTTGCATAGTGAACACGGCTCCGACTGAAGCGCGGCTGACCCTGAAAACAGAAAACAGCACAGTGCAGACCCCTGTGGTGAGGTGTGTGCTTTTAACAGTATCATAAAATCGGACACATTACAAGGTCTCACCTCTTCACACAGCTGAATACGAGCCTCCATTCATTGTGTTTATGACTTGCTTTCTGCTGCTTTCCCTTTTTTTTTGCTCGCTTCAAATCGGGGAACTCGAAGACTAAACAAAATCACGAAAGACTCGTCCAACTCGCTTTATCTTTATAAACTTTCGGTAAACAAACAAATCCGCAACATTCCTCCTCTCTTTTCCAGTCGTTGTATAACCCTCCTCAATGACTGATTGGCTCCAAACATCCGACGTGCTATCAGTGTTGATCTTTCTTGGCGGGTTTTATCGAGGTGGAGATAACGCAATAGAAGTTATCACCTGTCCTCTAACGAGCTTTTCTTCCAACATCCAACAAAACTACAGTCAACCAGTAAATTCCTTCCACGATGGAAATCAATGGCATTATGCGTTTTATCTGTAAACAAACAGCAGGTGAAGAGCAGGTGGAGGGAAAATGTGTGATGTTTTATGGTTGGGCTGTGGAGAGGAGGGTGAGGGTAGGAGGGGAGGGGTTGTTGTGGGTCGTGGGAGGGAGGGGGGGGGGGATCAGAGGTCATCGCTAAGTGGGCAGGCCAGCTGGGAAAGAGCGTCGGAGGCTGATGCTGGAGCCGGGAAGCTGTGGCGAGGGCGGGTGAAATGTGGTGCGAAGCTGCAAAGGCTCCAGGCATGGCAGAAAGCGCTCGCGCTCGCACTCGCGCACGCCCGCCCGCCCGCCCGCTCACACGCGAGTGATTGATGAGACGGAGGAAGTCACTCGGCCGGGTGTCGCTGCAGATGATGTCAGCGGTTGAGCGGAGGAACAGAGGCAGCATGTGGCCACAGATAGGCTTCCTCTTTCGAGGACCTCCACAAACAAGCACAGAAAAGGACTGTCTCACACGTACAGTGCAGCAGTTTCCATCAGTTCCCGCAACACAGATATTAAAAAAAGAAAAAAGAAAAAAACAGCACATCCGAAAGCCAACTGCAAGCTTTCTTTTTTCATTCTCGGTAATTATTTGCAGTAGTTCCCCTCTGTGTTATCTTCCTGTTTTCACTGCCACAGTGCTGCTTCGTCTCTGCTTATGAGATTTAATTCATAAAAACTGTCCAATGTGATCAACTTTGGTCAGTTTCAGCGAGAGGATTTCGTTATTCTTTCCCTGATTGAACCTTTTGCTCACATCAGCTCGCTTCAATTAAAATCTACCTCTGTGACTTCTCTACTTATGTGTTCTGAATGTTAATCTGCTCAAAGCCGGATAGCGAGGGGGTCTCACAAGGTGGTCAGTCACCAGACCTCCCCTCTGTGTGTCTCTCGCAGGTGGCACTTATGTCAGAGAGGGACCCCGGTGGGTTCAAGAAGAGGGGATATCGCACACATCACATCACATGAGAGGGTTCAGCAGAACAGAAGATTATGAAAAGGTGGTGAGTGCAAAAAGCAAGAGGGGCAGCAGTCAAATGAGGGGAGGGGAGGACAGAAAGAAAAGCAAAGGCAAGGGGGAGGGGGTGTAAAGGTGGTCTTGGCGGGATATTTTTAGCACGTTGGGTAGAGGAGGGCGGTATCTTCTCAAAGGGTTTTTCCAGAGGAGTATATTTGGAGCCGGGATGTGTAAAGAGAACAGAGGGAGAACAGGAGGGATGTGCACTGTACACTAATGCCTGCCTGATGTAAGAGTCTGCAATAGGACCACACACATTCCTCTATTCTCTGAGCGCCACTGCCCTGCCTGGCTATATCTGTCTCTTACTCATTCACATGACGGCTCACTGCACCTAATACCAACCGCACATACTGCACACATGTATTCCAGTAGCGTATACAAGTACACAGCGTTGTGTACTTTCACAACAACTGATGTGTGGTCCGACGCTTGCGGGCTTTTCACCGACTCCCAACCTGAAGTGCGAGCGCATTCTTGCCCCAGTTTTGAAGCAGGGGAGTCGCTTCTCGAAAGTGAACGCCCTGAAGACAGGTCGAAAACCTTTGAAACGCTTGATCCTCAACAGCTTTTCAGCACATCAACTCGTTCAGGCGTTCCAGACACCGCAAATCAGACAGCAATTTTCCAAACACCAAAGCAGCTAATGTGGTATAAAAGTTGAAGAGGGAGCGAGGGGAGAGACAGCTGAAAAAGCAATGCTAATAATATTGAGAGAAATGAGAGAGAAAGAGAGAGCAGTGCGGTCGCCGTATAGCTTGCTAAGGATAATAGCATGCAGAGAGAGCGAGAGAGGGGGGGGGCGGGAGAGAGGAGTGAGGAGAGTGAGCGCAGAGCCGCAGTGACGCCATTGTGGTTCCACAGCACTTCCTGTCTACCGCCACAGTGTTTGTGTGTGTCCTGTCTCCACAGCAACTGCCAACACATAAATACCAGAGAGAGAGAGAGAGAGAGAGAGAGAGAGAGAGAGAGAGAGAGAGAGAGAGAGAGAGAGAGAGAGAGAGAGAGAGAGCGAGAGAGAGAGAGAGAGAGAGAACTGAGGACTGAGCGGTCAAAGTCAGAGCGGATCCATTCGGAGCCTCTTAACTGGCAGTTTTCAGGCCGGTCTCTTCGCGGACTTTATGAGTGAGCTCTGCACCGCTTTCCAGGGACGTGGTCCAGCGTGGATGAGGTGTAGAGAAGTTATGACCTCAAATGTCCCAAGACCCGGTTCAGGGGAGGATGAAGGGGGGAAGAAAAGGGCCAGGAACGGAGAAGGGCCAAATGGTGCAAACTCAGGGTGGAGATGAGGGCGAGGAGACGGATGGAGAGTTGACAGGTTGACGAAAAGGCCGTTTGTCAGCAGACTGCTTGCAATTGAATTAACAGTGCATTAGACCCCCGGAGATGTTGATGTACATATATAAAGATCCCCGCATACCTAAAAATAATTCACCCTGCTGGGAGAAAAGCCCTTTTGTGGCCTGCGGCTCAGAAAACTTAGAAGTGTGGGAAAGACTTTTCAAAAGTATCTGTCATTTCCATGATACACCTCCGTGTCCATGGAAGCAAAACACTGTTTACATACAAGACAGTGAGTCTGTTTATCAAAAAAAAAAAACAAGAAATCTGTGTCAATTCTGCCCTGAAATACTTTTGTAGTGGGATGCTTGGGGTGGTTGTGAGGGGGAAGGTGCCCTTCTGTACCTCCACCTTCTGTGGAGAAAGTACTGTGGCGTTTAAAGCATGTCTGGCCCTTTAAGAAAAGGTGGTGTGCAAAAAGGTTAAGGCAGGAAAAGTTATACAGACGTCAGGGCGGAGGTACGCGCTCTGCCGAGTGCCTTTCTGGTTTGAAGATTTAATTTCATGGCTATCGAAATATTCTTTCAACAGCATTAGAAGAAACTGACCAATATCTAGAAATCCTCCTCTGGAAAACGAGAGAGGTTTCTGAGCTAGAACAGATAATAGTCAAATATTCACGATCAGCGCCATCTACTAAGGCATTTTAAGCTGTCTTTGAATGACTCAGACGACTACTCATCACAGGCGTTAATCGACCGCATCGGAACTGCAAAGCTTTAGAACGACAGCTAACAGCATAATGTTTGCCCTCCCATGTGAAAAAAAAGAAACCCACTGACAAATGTCTCTCGACTACCAACAAATATCTTCCTTTTCTACTTTTCGATGGAGCAAAAACCACAAATCCGACCAAACAGCACCAAACAAAAACTGCTGTGGTAACAACGGGCCTCAGCTGCCTGCACGCCTTGAATTCTGAGTCACATTCTTGCAGAAAGTGTCCATCACATCGGTCGTTGATGTCTCTCTCTGTCCATGTTTCTTACAAGCGCCTAAACTCACTGACGTCGAGGTCAGGCTGCTGAAATGATCTTTTAAGTTTGAAGGTTATTCGATAACTAAGTGAACAGGAAGTGTCCACCTCAATGATTGATGACTCACAAGAATATGATGAACACATGTCTGCACAGGTCACTTTCCACAATTCATCGACGATTCAGTGCAGTCGTCCATAACAATGGACCCTGATGTGAATGTCCTTGTGTTTTAAGCTTGCAAGTGCTGCACTCAGCCGGGTCAACAAACAGACCAAGTATTTGCATGCAGTGACGGGAGTCTGGCTTGCTTCAAATCTCTCAGATGGCTGAGAAGATTGCACGAGCGGGGAAAGAGGACTCATACGTCTCACCCATAACAAGCTCTCGACAAAGCAGCCGGGGGTGAGTCGATGACACGGCTTTTTAGAGAGGATGAGCCGAAGAAATGTAACGTCACATGAGAAGTTGACTCGACATTGCAGGAAGGACGCCTCCCTTCAGGAAGCCGTTCGACGCGCTTTTAGCTGATGTGTCTCATTAAAGAGCAGCGCTGCTGATAGCGTTCGGAACAGCTGCCGCTGCGAGCAGCTCCTTCTCTCTGCCTTCTGAATTTTCTCTCTCTCTCTCTCTCTCTCTCTCTCTCTCTCTCTCTCTCTCTCTCTCTCCAAAAAAACATTTTTTTCCACTGCTTGTTGCATAATTGGATCTGACTCACCATGACAACCTAATGGGGGCTGATCTTTTTTTCTCAGACCCTGTGGCCCAGATTACAGTCGCTTACTGACTCACAGCCGAAGACGGTCACTCATCCGAACGTCCCCAATGACCAGATGACACACACGAGTTAAAAAAAAACAAAAAACAACACAGGCTCACGGAGGAGCACACACCGTGAGAAGGAGAAGAAAAGCATCACATATTAAATGTGCCCCCAATAGACTTAGAGAAGAGCAAGAAATAAACGTCAATAAAGCCTGCCAACATGGCACGGACACATGCAGCACAGACAGAAGGTATTCGTCCTCCTCCGCCTCCTAAAGTGAGGATTTCACCATTTCACCACAACTCTAAAGATCTACAGCCTTCTGTGAACCGAAAGGTCAGTGTTGCAATGTATAATGTCCTATTTACATCTACCTATCTCACACCTGTCACTGATATCTCTTGTGAATGGTCTCATCTGTTAGAGCAGACACACACACACACACACACACACACACACACACACACACACACACACACACACACACACACACAGAGTATGAAGATTTATAGCCACGCATACGCGTCACTTTGCATTACACCGAGTTGGTAATATTTTACAGAGCCATGAAGAACTTGCGATGGCCTCGGGCGGGGGAGAAGCGCTCTGTTTTACTGCTGTTTGTTGTTTTTTGAATCGCACTTCCCCTGATGCCTGTAGAACGACTTTCAGGACAGTACCCACCAGAGTTTGCTGAGTTGGGTAACGTCCCCGTGTGGAAAAGTTGCGAGAGCTGGAAACGCTCGTTTTGCCGTTTGATGCCGGCTCGACTCAGCCCGTATTTCAGATCAAAAGAGGCGCTATCGGCCCGAAGTGGGCGATATCCCCGCAGCTTTTGGAATGAGTGGCGCATTTCAGCCCCAGATCAGCGCACTCTCAGTCATTACCGCTTTGGGGTTGCGTGTGGCAATGGCAATTATCATACCTCAGAGGCAAAGTGAGAGGGGAAGTGTGCGCTGCATGAATTGTGCTTTAAACCACAGAACTGAGATGGCGTTTTATTTCCTTCTTACTCACAGAGACACATTGAGAATTGAGGTGACCCCGTTTGTGCTGTATTGACACTCTACAGAGAGGTATCACATTTCGGATGTACGTGGCACGAGGAGGCAGTTTGTGCTCAACTGCGAAGCACGCGAGAGGGAACGAGTGAGAAAAGACAAAAATAATGAAGCGCCACCTTCACAGGGGTCCGCCGTGTAATCGTTGCTGACTAGCAATCAAAAACTGGAGGTATTCATTAAATTTTGGCTGTTATGCAAAGTTGTAAATCCCCAGTGAAGACAGCATAGAAACTGAAGTGCATAAACAAAACATTATCCCAACTGAAGATAAACGATGTGTTGCGGTCATGTGTCTTACTGGCACAGTCATTACGCTGAGCTGGAGTGTACATGTTGCTAGGAGACCTGTGTACGTGTGTGTGTGCGTGTATGTGTGTGTGTGTGTGTGTGTTAGTGCGTTCGTTTGTGGAATGTGTGACGTCCGCTTTCGCAGGGGCGTGGTCGTCTGTACAGGACTTTGTCACTCATACACACACGCAGACACAGACGCAGACACGGACACCCGCACACACACACACACACACACACACACACACACACACACACACACACACACACACACATACACACACACACACACACACCCAAAGGCTTTAGGGGAAGAAGAGGAAGTTGTAAAGCTTCTAATAGCGGCTCTCAGAAGCTTGTGTTACTGTCTGAGCGGGGTGTATATATTGGTGGGGGTCCCGTGACTGGCGGGTAACTAATCCTGGACACAAACACAGGTAAAACTGCATTTTCCAGGTTTGCAGCTGTAAGAACAATGCAGGGAGCATGTCTGAAGTCGAGGCAAGCATTTTGAACGTGTTGCTGGAAAAATCTGACTCCATACACCTGAAATGATTTGTAGTTTTTCATAAGATGGTAGAAATCACTCTTGTTGAATCACACGCTGGATGAATTATCGTCCTGGTGCACTCCTTTCCCATCATAAAACATGAGCCTTCCACAGCCACAACCATCTTCACACCAGCCCAAGAGCAATACGGTTCGGGGTCGTGTGAGGTGCACTTCAATCACAGAAATAGCTGCAGTAAGATGTGCATGTCCTCCATTTGGAGAGACAGGAAGTGAAGCAACACACTGTGAGTAGAGACACACAAAACTGTATCTTTTTTCATTTTCACTTAGCCTCATTTAGGCAATCTCGACAATTCTGTTCATGACTTTACAGTTGGCGCAATCAAACTTCTAACAAACACTATTTTGAGTATCTGTCTAAAGTTTTGCTTCCTTTTTCTTTTTTTCAGGACTTAAATTTGTTGAATGACGCTCTTGTTTTTTTGAGTTTTTGTTGTACATCCATACATTCAGTCGAAATTCCAGTTTTGATATTATGAAGTCAGTCTGTTTGCTTTACAGCTTCCTCATTCACAACTTTCCTTAAATGTCAAACTTTAGCTGTATTTGTTGCTCATTATGACTTTTACACAAGAGCTTTAAAAGTCACTTGACTTTGTTTTATCAGTATCAACTCAAAGATGAAACTTGAAACTTATTTTCAACAACTTATCTGTCACGTAGCAGTGTCACAAAGTAGCTCGGTGTTTTTGTCCCTTGAAACGCTGCACGTTTAGCTTCTGCCCTTCCTGCCTGCTATTGACTCAAACAGCCTTTGCTCATTTATTAGCAGCTGTGCAGCCAATTATCCCCCTGCCCCCTTTCCTGTGTTCGAGCAGCAGCCTTGGCCAGGCACGGGGGAGAGGAGAGAGAGGGCGGGAGGGGAAGGGGGGGGGCTGATTAGAGAAGGGGAGGGTTTCTCTTCTCCTCTCTGATATCGTCATACAGGAATCCCCTCTGCAGGATCGGAGCCCCGCCCACTCGCTTACTCTCACCCCTGTCTGGCTCCCAGACACACTCGCGTTCACACACACTCCTGTCTGCACAGCAGAAGGAGGAACGGACTGACAGAAGAGACAAAGAGTAGGAGACATGGGAAAAACAGCGAGACGGCGGAAGACAGAGGGGACAAAAGCTGCAAAGTTCAAGTTTGAGAGAGTCAAACTGTGGGACGTGAGGAGCGAACACAAAAGGAGTACAGAAACTCTGATCTCGGGTAGGTGCAGCAGCGCGTCTGCGACTTCTCAGACGGTTATTGTTGTCTTTTCACTGTTTTAGGACGTGAGGACGGCGCGGAACTGTTCACTTTTTCACTGACTGCATTTCTTTTGTCTTGAACCACCGGCTCCTACAGAGAGAATACTTCAGTCCCTGCAACCTGTTGATCAGAACACACGATCACGCTGGGGGGAACTAAAGTCTGCCTGCTGGTTATATGTTCTGTGATAATGGCACTGGAATATTGCGCTGTTATGAGGTCTGCCACTGTGGACCGGCTCCATTTCAAAGGTCAGACGTGAATAGTTCCTTTCAATGGGATGGCTTAATTTCCGCCTGTCTTTCTGCTCCTCTCTCTGGTTGTTTTGCAGATTATATCACCGCCCGTCTGAAGATTTACTGCGTACATGTTGTGTGTCTGCCTCTTTTACCAAAGTCCTTCCTTGGACGCGTGTCCTCAGTGTGTATGTCATCCGTGCTCCCCTGTGTGTCATCCGTCTGTCTACACGTCAATCAGTTGGAGTGTCTTTCTCCGCGGGGTGTTTCTGGCAGCACCGAGTGCGAACACGGGGTCATAAAAAGTTTCAAGAAACGCAGCAGCGAGGCGTAATGGTAGTGCCGGAGCGAGGCCGGAGCCGCTCGAACATTCCTCTCATTGTTCAGAGGCCATGTAAGTCTGCGAGCTCCCAAACCTCCATGAAAGGAAGGGAATCCAGCAGCTACTGTAGCTAGCACACTTTCAGCCACGGCTCGGGGTCGGCTGACTCTGTCTTCCCGCTCGCCTCGCTGTCTGGTTTCAATCTGGCCGTGCGGCCACGGACCAAATCGGGCAGTGGAGGGCAAAAACGACAAGGAGGATCTGTCAGTTTGCCCGGCGGCGACTTTAGATAACCTGTGTGCCAAAAGGACATGGGAACGAAGAGACGAAGGTCAGGGGTTTGGCTGTTTTCCCCTTTTACAGTGAAGAATCATTCGCTGAAAAGGCCGGATGGATGGATGTATGGATGGATGGATGAATGGAAGGAAAGGAGGAGCAAAGAGGAGAAAAGGAGGGGATCTGGTGCTGGAGCCATGGCTTCGGTGGGATGGCTGAGTGGGAGGGTGTGCCCGGCAGCAATCTGTAGGACTGGGCCTGAGCTCAGGAAACCGTGGCGTAGTGGAATAAAACCGTGCGTGTGTATGTGTGTGTGTGAGTGTGTGTGTAGCTTCTGCATCCATTTGTGCATGTGTGGCTCAGTGGCAGCAGGGCAGCTGTACACTAAGTACAGGGCTGGTGGTGGTGAGGGTGTTTGGCAGCGAATCAGGCTGAGGATAGGGTTACACGCATTGGGCTGTGGGGAGTGGACCACGGGCTTGGGCTGGGCTCGTCGCTACCGAGGCGAGCTGAGCTGAGCGCCGCGGCCCCGAGAAACGTTGAGCTTTCTTCTTTTTTTATATTAAAAAAAAGACAAAACTAAAACTCAGAGCTGAGAATACTTTTTTATTCTCAGACTAATGTCCCACATGCGGCGCGTTCCATTGAATCCAGGCCAGCCAATGAACGCTCACCTTTTATATGCAGGGAAAAGTGCAACAGAGAAGGCCCATCGTGGAGCCTGAGTTGTAGTCTGAATGTCACTGAATGTCACGGGCTCTGCAATAATTGCGCCCTCGCACGCAACATGAAACAAATACAATCTCACTCACATGTGCGCACACAGTCAGACACACACTCTGTCTGGTAGGAAGTGAGCCAAGGTGTGGTTCTATATATGGCGTGCCTGTTCGGAGATTTTGTTTGTAGTGTTTTGCAATTTCACGGCCGGTTTTCAACCGTCTGCTCGAGCCTGTGTTGAGAGTTTCGGAAAGAGTTGAGTAAGCAACTCTCCACAGGTTCTTAACGCCTTTTTTCGAAAAGGTTGTCTGCGGTTATTGACTGAGAACTCAATAAACTGCGTCGATTCTTTGAAAATGTGCTGTGGGGAGAGTGAATTTGTGTTGCATGAGAAATCCCTCGTTCGCGCACTCGTATCTTAATCACGCTGGACTCAGGTGATCTTGTTACTTTTGCGCATTTTCATCCTCTGTGAGCCCACACAGGCGACTGTGTTTGAGAGGTGTAATGGATACGGCAGCAATTATGAAAAGCAAACGTGGCATATTTACACTTTAAGGAGGGAATTCAGCTGTTATTGTAACCCTTCTGCTCTTATGTTGACATTATGTCTTGAAGTATTAGACTTACAGGCGATGAAACCCAGACTGGAAACAAACCGCGCTGTGTAAAACTCTGCGAGGCAGTGGAAAGATACCAAAATGACTCGTGCTTCTCTTTGAAATATAATCATTAATGAAATGCACAATAGCAGCCTGTGAATCTTTGTGGCGGCTGGGCGCCCTGAGAGGTTCTTCACGGCCCGGGGGTCCGAATGATGTCAGATTTGTATGAATTGGTGCTATTCCCGGTTTATTAGAACAAGTGTAAACCCAACTCACGCACATACAATGTTTGCCCCGGCAGCGCACTGACATAACAGTGTTTGTTTACTGATAGTGAGCATATTGTGTGTGGAGAGGTAGATTGCATCCGGCCTGTGAGCATGTGTGCATTTATTAGTGCATCTGCGTGTGTGTGTGTGTGTGTGTGTGTGTGTGTGTGTGTGTGTGTGTGTGTGTACACACACACAAGGGCACAGGGAGGGAGAAGATATGTGTTGAAACAACAAGAGGTTGAGATCCAGCTGTCTCAACAGAGGCTTTTCCACTTAACTGTGTGCCCTTGTGTAAACGGCAATGTCAATTTTGAAGTCAGACTGGAGGGGAGCGACGGTCTGAGAAAACAGCCAGTGGCCACGTCTACACTTGGACCTCCATACGCCGCGTGTTTGCATACATGCATAGCAGAACACACACATAGTGTAAACTGTAAAGCCGGGGGGGAAAAAAATCTTCAAAGAACCCCACACCCGAAAAAAAAGCTATGGTCTACAATCTCTGAAAACATTTCTAACTCTACTCAAATTCGTCCGCTGGCGATCGTCGCTCTGTGATACTAATTTTCCTTCCCTACGCCTCCGTCAGGATGCAACATGTTGGCACTGTTGCCAGCACCCAATAAGCTGTGGCCCACATGCCAGGAACCTTGTGATTATTTCTTACCATAATAAACATCCAATTTGGGAAAGAGTGTAACAACAGGATTGCCTGCCGCCACCAAAAGCACCAGACGGGCCCGGCGCAAAAAAAAAAAGTGAGACGTGTGGGGATCCTTGCGAGCGAGTGTTTGAGGTGAGGTGTTGGACGGCGTGCGTCAACCCGAATGCCGTCATTACAGGGGAAGGGAAGGAATGAGCTCATAGACATTAACGGCTGCGGGTTCGACGGGGGGAATGTGGAGGGGAGGAGAGAAACCAATGGAAAAGATGAAAAGGCAGAGAAAATAACACACGAGATGAGCCACTGCCAGATGAAAGGATGGAGGGATAGACGGTTTTAGGTTTGACGGAGGAGAGGAGTTAAAGGGGAGTTAGTGGACTGTCTTTGATGGGCGCTAGAACCTTGTGTGACCTTTTTCTCGGGACAGCGCGCCTTATTGTGACCAGTCGGCGGGCAGACGGGATCGGCAACAGCCAGCTCGTAAAAAGGAACGGCATTTAAGGCCGCATTTCTGAGCTGAAACGAGGTCTGTAGATATTTAGCTTTAAATGGACTGATTAGGAGAGCTATGAAAATGAGGCGCCGAAAAGAGTTAATGTTCTTCAATCTGGAGCAGTGTAA
This sequence comes from Malacoctenus gilli, assembly GCA_032164315.1. Taxonomy (NCBI): domain Eukaryota; kingdom Metazoa; phylum Chordata; class Actinopteri; order Blenniiformes; family Labrisomidae; genus Malacoctenus; species Malacoctenus gilli. Next base: position 5,759,893 of record JASSRZ010000065.1, read on the forward strand.
AAAAAAAAGAGAGAGACAATCACATGATATAAAGAGAGAGAGCAGACGGCATAGGAAACAATGTTCTATTTTATCCACAGTAGCGCCAAAATCACAGCATGTTCCCATTGGCTGTAATTTGGTGTTACCAGTTGATTGGACCACAGGCTGAGAAAAGTAGATTGGCCAGGAGAAGATTTGAAATAAACAACAACAAAAAAAACCCTTTCTTTTGTTTTTTTAGGTTCACGTCTCCTTTTTTCTTTTTTTTTTTTTAAAGTTACCTGGAATTTGGGAAAGCGGTAGAGTTGTGAAACAATGATACAGCGTTCGCGTAAGTGCTCGAGTTCACGGTGTCCCTGGCACAGCGCTGCAGCAGGCCCGCAGTGACAACAGACAGCCGCCCAACACTTATTTAGAGTCTGGAGTTCCCCAAAAGGGTCCTACTGACTCATACCTTGTACGCGGCGGAATATTCATACGGCTGAAAATAAAGAAATGACTCGAAGGGGACGGCGAGGTTGGACGGCGAGGCATTCGGGTGGATGAGGATGTCGGGAATGGCATTCGATTTTTCAAACGTATCCTGTTCAGACAAGTTAATCCAACTAAAAGGAATTTCACAGGAATATGTTGTGCTCCGGGGTTATCAGTGCATGAACGTGTCACTCTTTAGGAATAGTTTGGAGTTTGTCTCGGATGGAATCGTCCATCAGTGAACACAACCAACATAAATTTCCAGCGGTATTATTTTTTTCTTCAGCACAACATAAAAATCTCTGGGGTTTTTTTTTTTCATTTTAAGAGAGTTTCGCAAGAACAGAAGAAACACCGCAGCCTCTTATTGGCTTTTTTTATTCCACACAGATAAAGGAGCAAAAACCGAACAGGGCAAACACAACATCTTTAGTGGGAGTGCCACTTGACTGGCTACTTCCTTCTAACCTAATTCTTCCATTCTGTCATTGAAAAGCTATTTTTATAAGGGGCCACAGGAAGTCTGGGAATTGACAAGAACCACACGCGCACCGCACACACAGCGTCGAGAGATAGCGCGTGACGACAACCCGAGAAAGACGGACAATGTCGCACATCGGACTACTGTTTCACTCCGTCAGTCAGACGCACAGACGTGGAGACAAGGGTAATATTTGGCACCGGTGGGGGGGCCTCCAGTGACTTCGCGTGCAATGATGCCCCTCTTTCACCGCAAACCCTCTTGTTATCTCTGTTGGCCAGGGGAATTCCTGGCAGAGTGATTTTTGAGACTACAGGACTGAATCACATTGCCAGGGATTTCCAATGGCTGACACGAAGAGAGCAGCGTCCACCTCGCGAACGCGGCGCGCCGCACACGGTTTCCGATTTGCATATTCACAAACAAAAACCCCGGCCGGCGTGTCACAAACAGATGCTCGTTTTCCAGCCTGGCCGTGCGGCGGCAGAACTTAACCCACATGTGAACAGTGAGTGTCTGCCATGTTCACAGTGGTTAAGTTCTGCCGCCACAGGGTTGCAGCCTGTGGGGGGGCCGGTAAAGGTCAGGGAGGGGCTGCACTGCATCAAACCGTCACTCTTCACATCAACGGCAGACTTCAGACATGTGTGACCACATCGACTACAGAAAAAAGCCCGCAGACTGCGGTTGATGTTTTAGACCCTCAAACATTGAATAATATGAAACATTTTCAATTTGAGCTCCACTGACTGTATTGTTTCACAAATGAAGAAAGATGTGACTGCTTCTCACATGAAACAGTCAGAAATGAGACAGTTCATCCGTATTGTGAGGCTTTCACTGACCTCCTCTTTCTGCAACTGCTTAAGTCACTTTCCTGGAAATCGTTGCCATCAGCTGTTTGTTTCAGTGTTTCTGATTTTCACGTTGGAGCGGTGCTTTGCTTTTCATAATCTGTTGTTCGTTTTCTGCATTTTTTGCAGTAGACAATTAAAATGGAAATATATGCCTGCTGTACAGCTGAGCACAAAGTCACACAACAAATCTTTGTCAACCGAAAACTGTTTTTCTTCAAAATAAGTCGAGTGTCGTCAATAAAGAGGTTGGAAGAAACATGCTGGGGTGTTTTTTGGGGGGTTTTTTGCAGGCGAGGTTGATTTGCTGACTTTCATTTTATGGGCCCGTCACACGTACACTCACACCTCATCACTTTTAAATCGACAGCACGTGTTGACGGTTGACAGCGTGTGTGATTGAGTGCTCGTACGGTTCGCGGCTGACTCACACGACAGCGCCGTGAGACGCTGATGCGCCCCGGCCAGGAGGGATGCTTGGAAACAGGTATCACACAGTCTGCTTGCGCCTGGTAATGACTGCTAATCTGTTGAATTAGGTGAAACTGTGCAGCTTCTGTGTGTGAGCGTCTGCTAAATGTCAGCTGTCTCATTAGCGCAGAAGATTGTTCTAGTTCTGCGAGGCGAGCAGTAAGTCATCCCAGGTCCTCAGTAGCATCGCTGGCTGCCAGGAACTCTCCGGGGTTGTTTGTCATATGTGTGTGTGAGTGTGCGTGTCTTATTTTCCTCTTGGCTTCTCACTTCTACCTGTTGATTTTCTGCATGAACATCAGTGTTTGGAGCCCGTGTATGTGTGTGTGGTCACCTCTGTCAGCCCCCCCCACTCCTCCTCCCACCCTGCAGGGTCAGCCTCCTGTGCCTGCTGTGCTGATAATCAGTGTGTGACGTCGGCTGGCTCAGTTCAGCAGGAACAGGAGACTGTTCTCATTTCCACACAAACATACACTCACTGTCACTTTAAAGCCGTTATGATGGAACAAGGCGGTATCACATTGTCCCAAACTCTGCTTGTGTAAATGCATGTTCCTATTCTGTGCCTGTAATTTACTTTTTTCTAGGAAAACATCGCAATATATTACTACATGTAAATAAAAAAAAAGAATAAACTTTTTGTGTGGTTCTTTAATTTTCCTTGTTTATGTTTTTGAAACGAAGCACTTTATGGATTTTTTTTTTTGCCATGACTGTAATGAATCAATGACAATAACAGATTTATTACATTTAATTTTTGTTTTTTATTTGAAAGTATAAATCACATTTATTGAGCGATGTTTTTGTTTTATGCACAACTGAACATGTGGTTTCATGAGGACTGAAAATAAAATGGCATTTCATTAAAACCAAGTGTGTGTGTGTGTGTGTGTGTGTGTGTGTGTGTGTGTGTGTGTGTGTGTGTGTGTGTGTGTGTGTGTGTGTG
>JASSRZ010000065.1:5765992-5836545 GCA_032164315.1 Malacoctenus gilli
TGGTAGCTGAAGAAAACAACACATTGCTACATAATTTTAAGTGGCAAATGTTTTGATGACACTTCACAGCAGTGATGTGGAGGTTGAGGAGAAGACACAACATACCAATAATAACAGGAGTTCCCTTTTTGCTGTGTCACAGCTACACTGAAAAAATAAATAAACACTGCTGTCTTTATAACGCTGCCTCAACACTATCTTGTCTCTCACCTGCTCACACACCCTAACACACACGCACACACAGTCACACACCTCAGTTAAAACCTGATCTGCTCCACACAACCTTTGATGCCTGTAACAGCATGATACTCACGCTGCATTAGCCATTTGAATGGGAACAAAGAAAAAAACTGCACTTGGTCAAACAAGTAAATATTGGTATTGAAAGTATTAAAACAGGAAACCTCACCATTGTTTCCCTTTCAATGAGCCATTGAGTTGCAGCGCTGTATGTACAACAGCCATGCACACAGCTTCTTTAGGCTGGCTGAACTTAAACATGAAGCCTGAACAGAAAAGTTCACGGCATACGACTCGTGTCTTCGCGAGAACAAAGGAAGGAACAGCCAGAGGGCAAAAAGCTTGTTGTTTCTATAAGCGCATTCGACGTGTCGACTGATTAGTCCGTTTTTTTGCCTGTGTTCAGTTTGTCAGCGTGCAGAGCGAAAGTCTCTGCCACGATCAGAGGGAAGACCAGAGTGGCATCGGCGTACACCTGGAAACCAAAAACAAAAGGGTGCTTACAAGAAATACCCTGGGATCGAATTAAATTACTATTATGAAAGACAGGAAAGATTCAAGTGAAACCAGCCCTCAAATTTTCATAATTAAATTTCTGGTGGTGCCAGCAGGCTCCACTGCAGGCACTGTGCATGCACTGCCACCTCGAGGTCAAAGCTGGTACTGCAGGTTAGTTTGAGTAGAACACTGGAGTAAATCACTGGAGTCGACATTGGTACCTTCACGGGTTTGGCGTCGGTTCTGATCTTTCCCCAGGAAACGGCTTCATCGGGTCGAGCTCCTGAATCAGAGCCATCAAACTCCTGACCCGTGTTCACGTACACCGAGTAGTCAGCGCCATTCCTCTGAGGGCGAAGAGGAGAGCAGCAGTTACAAACCAAAGTCCTTTACATCACTGATGGCAGAACGAATAAATCAAGGCTCCTCTTTGAATTGTTGAAAACACAAAGAGCACACAGCAGCAAGAGAGAGAGTTTTACCATGAGATTAGCGTTGGCTATGTGGTGTTTGACCAGCCCTCCTCCAAGGATGATCATTCCAGTCCTCTTGGCAAAAACCGCCTTGCTGTTCACTTGGCGAATATCTGAAAGAAAGAACTCAATCACGCGACTGCTGACAAACACTGTAATTTCAGGCTGAATGACTCGAGCTGCTCCGCACCTTCAACGATGTCCAGAACCAGGCCGGGGTTCTTGTATGAGTGGAAGTAGATCATGTCACCCAAAGAGCCGTCTGTGATAGCAGGACTGAACACGGGGATGTTGTTCTGAAGCAGGACATCACAATCCAGTGAATAACACTTTATAAAAACAAACAGGAAACACAGCGTAAACAGCAACTATGCAGCTCTCACCTTGTACGCCCAGTAATAAACAGAGTCAGTGTTATTTATCTCTTTGCCAAGGCGATGGATCATTTTGGAGGGAGTCCAACGGGTGCCCTGAAAAATAGAGGTAGAAATTCCACCTATCAAAATTTAAAGGCACTCTAAACACATCTGCAAGTCAGGAGCTCAGTGCTCCGCAGCAGGCTGGTGGACGGACCCACCTCTGTATTCTGCTCCAGCAACATCTGGTCCAGAATAGGCATCAGCCAGTCCTCAAACTTACAGTAGTTATCGTTGGGGACCAGCAGATTCCCGATCCTGCGAAGACACAGAAGGAGGTGGAAATGATACTACATCGTCGTGGGTTTTCAAAGAGGAACAGCTGCTTGTAAACACCTGGTTTTCATTATATAAACATGACATGAATAAACAGTCGTTACCTGTTGATGCCTTTCAGACGGAGCTCCTTTCCAGGCAGACTGAAGTCTCCCAAGTACGTGTGGCCCAGACACTTGATCAAATCCTCTTCAATGCCTCCAGCTGTGGTCACAATCACATCCACCTAACACGAAGGAAGCAGACGGATGAGCCGACACAGTGAGCTGGCAGAACATTAGCGAGACCAGGTTGAAAGTAATGAGCTCTATCATTGATCACTCTGTACAGGTTACCATTTTGTGCTCCACCAGGTAGCGGATGCTCTCTCGGACCCCGGAGCTGATGAGGTTGGAGGTGTAGCCCAGGAAGATGGTGCAGCCCGTCTTGTGGGGGGATTCGTAGGGCTGTTGGTCCTCACTTCCTTCAGTTGCCTCCAATGGTTCCAGGCGCTTCTCTATCTGTGAGAAAGATGTTATTGGACAACAGCTGGTGCCACGAATATCAGACCCCATCAGACTGGTGGAAAATGCTTGGAATGTCTGGGCATGTGAGCACCAAAGCTGCTCCTTTCCCTCACCATCCGGTTGATCTCCTGGATGGCCAGGCCCAAGCTGCTGCCCTGGAAGCCTGTGGTGAGGTACGACTTCATCAGTGCGTGATGATCGACGCCCTGGTTGAAGTCGTATCCTTTGATCTTCAGCATGTCCTCGGGCAGGTCGCAGCTCGGCTTCAGGACGGCCTCCATGGCGACGGAGGGTGCTTGGTCTGCCATTCTGTCTGGACACACACAAACAGGACATGACAGAGCTGATCAGAGGACTCAAACTTGATTTGTGCTCTTACTTTGGGAACGTTTTACCACCTGTACTGGAGTGTTCAAAACAGCTGAGGTGTGGCTGAGATCAGTTAGGAACCATCAGTGGAACTGGAGTTGTCGCATATTTCACGAGTTAAGTATGTAATCAAAACAAAAGCCATTTAACAGCAACAGCCGGTTTATCCAGCATTATACTGAAGCCCTGATATTATATCAGACAGCAATAATACAACGAAGATTTGATTGCAATTTTCTTTTTTTAAAAAAAAGCATTTACATTCACATAGTAATAACATCGTATTACTTCCTGAACTACTTTGTGATTCCAGCAAATTTTCTCCTCAACTTTTTACAGCACTGTACACAAACACAAACAAGCAAACAACGCATCAAAAGAAAACGTAAATAGCCTGATTTTATCAGAAAATGCTGCAAATAAAATCACAAATGAAGTCTTGTCTGCGCAAAAAATTGAATGAAACGTATCAAATCCATGTGGTTCCGTGTTAGCCGCTTAGCGAGCTAACTGGAAGTTTGTAGGTTTTCCCTCAGCGACGGACCGAAATGTGAGGTGAAAACGTAACATCGGAGGTGGAAACTTACCTTTGTTGGCGAGGTTTTAAGAGACGAGAAGGTGAAAGTGGCACAACACAACAACACGTAGTGACACAGAGTTTAGGTCATGGATGGATGATGTTTGTCTTCCTGTAAACATCACATGTGTAACCGGGCGGAAGAAAGGCAAATGCGTTTCTACGGAAAGAGCGAAGGGACAAACACGCCCGAGCCGCAGTTCTGCAGCATAATTGATGCCTTTTCCGCAGTGTCAGAGAACACTCATGAAAATCCTTTTTTGCGATAATTTTCAGGTGTTTGGAAAAAGCTTCATTTTGACCCGATATACGACTTTCCCAGATGTTTGTTATTTAGATAATTTGTAATATAGAATCAAGGATACTAATTCATAAACATATCAATAAAAGTAATACAGATTGTAAATTTGAGTGTTACAGTCAAACACACAGCCAATAGGAATCACATGATGATAAACAATGAGGATATTCAACCTTTCCCTTGTGTGTGGCGGTGACAGACCGTCTTGCCTTCAGCAAATCTAGAATGTACATTTATTTTGACATTGTACACACAGCATATCTAAAACACAGCATCCAGCACTCCAGCCAATAAGCTTTTCATCAGTGATGTCTGTCAAGTGGTGTGTGATGTTGCTGTGACATTTCCAGCTCTGTGCCGTTTGACCTTTTCCATCAGAGGGCCTTTGAACTGCCCTCAGCAGAGAATAAAAAGGCGGGTGCGGGTCAAAATGGAAAGTTGGGAGCATCTCTGAGCAGACTCTTCTGCAAACCTCAGGGTGACTCTTTGGATGAGGCAACCTTGGTTTGGTTACTTTTTCTTGCTCAGAATTTTGATGCTTGAAGGACGAACTTCGGTCCACATACTTTGCTTTTTGTGTTTTCCCGCTGAAGAAACGATGTCCAGCAGCAGCACGAGTGTCATTCAGGCACAGAAACTGGTGGATCAGCTCCGAGTGGAGGCAAATATGGAGAGATTTAAGGTATGTAAGATAGTGGGTAATCTAACAGTTGCATGCAAGTGAATTATAAATGATTTCCTTTTCTATTATTCAGTGTGCAGGTTGTTTCTTCCTTTTCACTGTCGGATGAAGAACTTGAAACGTCCTTTGTCCCTGCAGATCTCCCTGACAGCAGCAGACTTGGTGCGATACTGTCAGGAGCACAGGCGCAGCGACCCGCTGCTCACTGGCATCGCTGCCTCCTCCAACCCGTTCAAGGACAAAAAGACCTGTGTGCTGCTTTAATGAAGCAAGCTGTCTGCTGTACAATGTGTTGTGGACGAACTCTCAGGAGCAATTGTTCACCTGACAATCATTACAAGTACAAATACAACCAAGGTCTCAGACCTCAGCACAGCATCCATCAATAAAGCCAATTAATGAGATTACAGATTATTATTATTTGATAGCTTTATATTGGTATTTGCATGGATTTTCTTTCACTGTTTGACTGAGGGGATCTGTAAAGTATCACAAACACACAAGTGTCACCAGGATCTTTCCAACACATCAAACACTTCAGCTCTCATGTATAATATATGTTTTTGGTACAATATTGGTTATTGAAATGGACTCTTTTAATTTACTGGTATTCTAAGCATTTCAATGGTTCCAGAGGGTTCAAATGTATAAAAAAATTTAAAAAACAGCACAGGAAAGAAACAAATCTCTGTTGGGGTTTTTTAGCTTGTAAAGCTGCCAGTAAAAAATGTGTAATATCAATAAATGATAAACGTGTAATAAATAAGTGCTGAGCTATCAATCTGTCTTCATAAGTAGGAAAAAAACTGAATTAATTACATTGCGGAAAAAAGATTGAAATATGTCACACTGATTTTTGTCATGTCATGTCAACACAAGAAAAACAGAAATTGGATTAGCGAGTCAAAAACTTATAGAAAAAACTTTTTTTTGTGCCTGAAAGTGCAGCAGAAATTAAAAATGTGTCCATCCCTACAAACCACAGAGCAAAGTTTGTAAAAGTTAAAGTAAACTGCCAATTTCTCTTCAATTAGCAAGTCAGCCCGTCAGTTTTGTTCACACTAAAATAATCCCCAAAAATCAGAAGACGTGTGCACGACAGGAAGTGTGATGCTTCGGGAAACGTCCGCCAGTCTCGCCATTTCATTGTCTTGGCCTCCAGACTTCCACGCTGACGTCACCCGAGGCTACGGCGAGAACTCCGGCCTGAACGCTCAGCTGGAAGCGACAATGCGATGGAAACAACAGTGAGTCAGAGCTTTATAAGAAGGAATGAGCAAGTAGTTTATAAAAGACTAAGAAAAACATTCAGTAAGTTCCAGCAACCCGAGCATTCATGTTTCTACAAGTTGTGCGACCAGGTACTAACCCCATGAACTCCGGCTTGATGATGCAGTGTGCATAAAGTTCTAGGGGGGGCACAAGGAATATGTACCTGCAAAGTACACAAGAAAAGGCATTCAGAAATATTTACCCCGTCACAAAGTTAGAGCAATAAAACGGGGACTCTTTGTACTTTGACGGTGCGGTCAGAGGAGCAGGTGTAGAGGCTTCCAGCGGACCGGTGGATCCCAGTGACCAGCGCTGTGTGTCCCACGTCGAACTGGGACAGGCGCTTTAAGCTGCCGGCCTGCATAGAAAAGGAGTGCAGCATGCCGCCGTTGTCTCCTGCCCACACCTCACTGCCACTGTAGCTCATGGACAGCAGATACGAGTTCAGCTGGACAGAGGAAGCAGAGGTTACACTTCAAAGGACAGAAAACTTCTTAGAAATGTTCGAATAGTCATTTATAATTACTGTCAATCTCTTTCTTTTTCACACAAATCTTGAGGCATCAGTGCGTTTGTAATTTGACACCAGCTTCATGCCAACTGCTGTATGGTGAAAAGCATGTTTTGTCTTTTTACCCGTAGCTTCTCCAAGCCTTTGCCTGCCCTCCGGTCATAGACGGCCACAGTGCAATCTTTACTCCCTGAGATGATGTATTTGTCATCGGCAGCAAGGCACATCACTGCGTTACCGTGGAGACGGAGGCTTTTAATGAGGGGTTCAGCAGCTGTGGGAAATATCACACCATAATCAATTATTTAACTTCGTAATTTGCTGTGACGACAATAAAATATGTAAATATTGTCAAACATCATGCGCAGATCCCACAACACATTTTAAGGACAAACAGCTGTCGTCTCACCTCTGGGATCATACATGGTGACCCTCTTGTCGAATGTTCCGGCCAGCAACACGTCCGTCTGACAGGACAGGCAGAGGACCGCCGCCCCAGCCTTGATCACGCCCCTCTGTGCACCACCTGCCTGCAGGTCCCACAGCCTCACGGTGCTGTCGAAGCCCCCCGAGGCCAGCAGAGGCCCCCGAGACGCCAGGCACCAGACCCAGCCCCGGTGGGTGCTGAAGTCCCCCTGGCCCACCAGCTCGTGCAGCACCACACCGCACGAGCCCGTCTGCAGATCCCACAGCTTCACGTTCCAGTCTCTGGAGGCGGTGGCACAGACCTTCCCCTCCCCCCCGAGGAGCAGGACCGAGTTGACCTGAGCAATGTGGCCCGAAGGTAAAGTGACGCACTCCAGTGCAGGAGGGGGGCTCGGGCTTCGGGGGGACTGACGTGGCGTCACTTCTAACCGTCTTCCATTACCCAGATTCCTGGGATCCACCAACTCCTCGCGGAGATCCAGAGCCGCGTCGGGCCTGTCGGGGGCAACGAAAACCATCCTGTGGTTCCTCTCCTCTTCCATTATGGCTGCTGCACCATCTCCTTGCCCCTGCTCCAACTCTCTCAACCTCACCTCGTTATCCCTCTCCACCACCAGCTGCATTTCCCCATCCTCCCCTTCCATTGCTACCTCCATCCTTTCATTAGCACCATATGCAGCTCTCTGCTCTGCCACCCCCGCCACTCCGTCACCAGCATCATTCCTTCGTCCCTCTGCGGCCGGTTCCTCGTTCTGCTCTGCCCTCCCCGGTGGCAAAGCTGGTCCCCTCTCGTCCTCTCCCTCCTGGATCTGTTTGGCCGCTTGATGTCCATCACCTGTCCAGCAGGTGACGAGCTGCTCCATCTCCATACACGCTGTGGGCCAGTCAAAGTCCTCCCGTGGCCCCACTGGGAATCCAGCGTTTGATCCTATTACTTTGCGTGCACGGATCTGCCAGGCTGTGCTGTCTTTTGCCACGTTACCCAGCGTGTGGCAGACCTGAAGGCACGAAGAAGCGTGAGACTGACATTAAATCTGTGGGCAGAGAGTTACAGCATGAAGTCGAAATTTTTTGGATAGCAAACCTTTGGCAGCACATTGATGACACACTGAGCAGGAAGGTGTGAGGCGATGTGGGCTACGATCTCCCACGGCAGCGACAACAGACCGCTGGCCTCAGAGGGTGAGGGGCTAACATCTGCAGAGGATGAGGGGTCCGCCAGCAGCAGACTGAAACAGATTCAAAAGTGTCTATTGTCAAATATCAAACGTGAACTTCTGCAATGTGAACAACCAGATGAGGCTGAAATGAGGGCCCAGTTGCAGGTTTCACAAATCAGAAACTCCAAATACTGTACAAATTTGAATGATTTTCACATCAGTACCAAATACAAGTCTTGAAATGTAAAAGTTAGCGTGCTTTCCCCGCCCTGGAACTTCCTGACAGTGGCTCTTACCCGTGCAGGTCCGGACTGGGGGCGTCATTGCTCGGGGATCCCACAGAGTGGGTGGATGGAGCCGTCTGGTCGCTGCGTGTTCCTGCCTCCTGCTCGGACAGGTTCGCTCCGACCTCAGACATCGCCTCTCTCTCCTCTCAACACGGGACCACCAAGTCAGGCGCGACGAGGCGACATCGCTGCCGACCGACTCTCTCTCGTATCGCACAGTCACCGTTGACCGTGCTAGCTTCGCGATTTTAACGGGGCTCGAGGAAGCGTCGCTTTCGCGCCTCGCGCTGAACACAGTTCACGTTCTTTCGCTTTGAACGACACAGCGGGCTTCCCAGCTACCGTCTGAGGTATTACTGGCGTTACAGGGATGACTAATCCCACCACAGCTGATCGAAGACAACAAGCGGACGTTAGCTTCGCTCTCACCGGCGACGAGTCTTGGACAAAACGTTCCCGCCAGTTAGACTTTAAGAACCGTCTCGGTGTTCGAAACCTGTGAGCGCCGTCGCCTTGGTAACCTTAATGAACGTGATGTACCTTAGTTGCACCTCCTGGCACAGTTTGTCCGGGAAGGACTACAAATTGATTCGAAATATTACTTCCGGCGTACAAAGATGACGACATCAAGGTGGACCCACCCTTTTTTTTCAAGATCGTTTTATCAGGGCTGACAGTACTTTGAATGTTTTATTGATTAACTACTACGTTGTTAATTGGCAAATAGCTCGAACCTCATTCTAGAAAAGTGACCATGACCTGTAAGAAAAAAACAAATTGTTGTTCTGCCCTTATCAATATTGGTATATTATTAAAATTTGTTAGCACTGTGACCACCCTTTGGAAAAGGTGGTGTACACAAATATGTAGAAAATGCAGAAAAAAAAATTCAATTTCTGAATTTCAGCAAAATAATCCAACAAATTCAAATTGTTCAAATTTGTAGAAAAACTCTACCCAGATAAATGTAGAGAATACAGTAAAAATTCAGATGAATTCAACAGTTGTAAATCAATGAGGACATAAAAACCCAGAAAAGTTCCATTTTATGTTGTTTATTTCCACCCTGGACATGCTTGAGTACAGAGCTCCCCCGAGTTTCAAACCAGGAATAATGTCTTCGATGTGAACAGCTACACTGGAAGTTAAAGAGGCCATCGACACAAAACTTTGCTGCCAGAAGGGCTGATTAAGACAGCAGTTTCATTCCTTATCCTTGAGAGGAACCTTCTCACTGACATTGCCAGCAAAGGTTTCAGCCACCACCAAGGGAAACACGATGCTGGCATCCGCAAAAACCTGGAGAGACACAAACACGGATTCACACCAGATCCTTCAACAGAACATGACAGGTTTTCCATCAAACTCCTACTTTTATGCAACAACACACTCAAACTTCATTTTCACAGGTGAAATCTCCCTGATTCGTTAAAACACAGATTTCAAATATCCACTTTTTCTTGTGCAATTCTGTTTGGCACACCTTGACAGGTTTGGCTGCTGCAGTGATTTTGCCCCAGGACACGGCCTCATCAGGTCTAGCTCCTGAGTCACAGCCATCAAACTCTTGTGCTGTGTTGATGTAGACCGCGTAGTCTGCTCCGTTCCTCTGCAAAGGAACAAAATGTTGTCTTGTGAGATCAACTGAGAAAGAGAGACATCTGCACCAAACACAAAGACCTGACATCAACTGCTTGTTTCACTTGTAACTTTGAGCTGGATTTACCACTTGTTGCAAATTTGTAGTCAGTCCATGAGACGGTATAAAAGACAGAAGTTGTTGTTGTTTGTGGACAGAATTAAAAAGTGCAATTCGACAGTGTTTACCCATGCATTGGCATTGCATATATGGTGTTTGGATAAACCTCCTCCCAGAACAATCAGGCCTGTGCTGTTGGCAGCCACTGAAATTATGTTCAACTTGCTGATATCTGGAATCAAATTCAAGGTGTGAAAAGAACCACAAATGTTACAGAATCCTTAAGACAGCTAAAATAAAAACAGCAGGGTTTTTAACATTTTCTTTTATACCTGCAGTGATGTCTAAAATCAGGCCGGGGTTTTTAACTGAGAAGAGGAACAGCATGTCTCCGATGGCACCGTCTGTCAGAGCGGGGCTGAAAATGGGGATGTTGTTCTGAAACAGACACAAGATCGCTGAAACTCGTCACACATCCTCTGCAAACACAGTTGACAGTGCGGCTCTGTCTAGCTCTGTTGCTCCACGGTTAACAGCTTTTTCTCCACCTTGTAGGCCCAGTAACAGATGGACTCAGGGTTGTTGATCTCTTTGCCCAGGCGGTGGATCATCAAAGATGGAGTCCAACGAGTACCCTGTGAGACAACACCACCCGCCCCCCATAAGGATCAAACCTATCAAATATGCAGGCTATCACAAAGGCCAAAAGTGAATACACACCTGGAATAGGACCACATATCTTATTCACCAGCACAATCGACAACACTTGTTACACTAACGTATTTTTATCCCCTTGTGAACTCACCTCAGTGTTCTGTTCCTGCAGCATCTTCTCCAGGATTGGCGTGATCCATTTGTCAAACACCGAGTAGTTTTCGTCAGGCATCAGAAGGTTTCCAATCCTGCAGCCAGGACAACACCAGAAATATGGCTCTGTGAACAGGTCACCTTCCGGCAGAGTATCTGTCAAGGATGTTTGCTTTGTTGTGTTCTCTGTGAATACTCTCAGGTCACATTCTGGTCAAACATCCTGTCGACTAACCTGTCCAAGCCCTTTTTAAACAGATCGCCACCAGGCAGAGTGAAGTCCCCAAGATACATGGGGCCCAAGCACTTGATCAGATCCTCCTCAATGCCGCCAGCTGTGGTCACCAAGACATCCACCTAATCCACCAAACACAGTACATCATGCAACACGTGGAAAGTGTACCGAATTCTACATGTGCCTGATTGATCTCTTTCATTTTGACTTTGTTGCAGTGGTGTGACGTAAAAAGATCATTACCTGTTTGTGCTCAACGATGAAGCGGATTGACTCCCTGACGCCACAACTGACAAGGTTTGAGGTGTAACTGAGGAAAATGGTGCAGTTTGCGTAACAGGAGCAGGACTGGGGGCAGTTCTCCAACTCCACCTCCCTTTCCACCAAGGAGTGGTTACGCTTTTCAATCTGTTCATGCAAAGGTGGTGAGAAAGACAGTTAGACTATGGTTTGAAGCAGGCGTGCACACTTCTACAAAGTGTTGGACGATCCAGTGTGACCTGAAAATGCTGGTAGACACTCCACAGCCTTACATTCCTCCTAAACCTTCACATGCTTTCAATCCTCTAATTTAGCATTTCACGTCTTTCAAAATTTCGCTGAAGATTAAAGCGAAACATTGAGCTCAAGTAAAAGTTCTTCAAAAGGCAAAAGGCCCCAAATTGAGCAGAAAAGCCAACACAGAGGTAACGCAAAGCTGCTCCCTGTGTGACGGCTCATTTTACCATCTTGTTGATTTGCTGGACAGCCAGACTAAGATTGGTGGCCTGCAAGCCTGTGGTGTAAAACGTCTTCATCAGGGCTCTGTAGTCCACTCCACTGTTGAAGTCGTAGCCTCTGACTTTTGGTGTATCCTCTGGTATTGGGACAGTCTTCCTGTAGATGTACTTAACGCCAGGAAAATGTGCCGACATCTTCACTGTGGAGGAACCAACAGATGTCACAGAAGGCTCAGTTGGTAGAGCAGGTTGTCCAACGATCCGACGGTCACTGGTTCAAACCTGTTGGTGGTGGTCAGGGGGGCTGGCACAGAATGGTGGCCACCCCTCTGTCAGTCTGACACAAGTGGCTAACCACCACCAAGGTAGGAATGATAAGTGCTATCCATCAACAACACACTACGTTTGGAGGTGCACTCCTTCAACACAGTGCTCAGGTTTTCTATATCCAAAGGATGTGATGGATTTTTACTTGAGCTCTTTCTGATGTCCCACCACCTCCTCGTTGATGGTGCCTGTCCTACAACATGCTGCCTGGTCAGTTACCAGTGTCAGCCCTGTAAAAGCTTGACAATAGTGCCCTCTTGTTTAAGTGGTCTGTCTTTTGTCCTGAATGACATGAAAGTGAACATTACCTGTAGTGTTTGAGGGAGAGTCTCTGGGATGCCGGTTTGTCTCTGGATGATAATCAGTCCTTGCACCGTTCACCAGAGCACAGGTGCTTGGCAGAAAAAAATCTCCTCCTTTATAGGAGCAGGAGGGACTGCCCCCCCCCCACCCCACCCTGCTTTATATTAGCAGGGAGGAAGTAGGCAGGTCTTTGCTCATTGAGCTTGCTTGGGCTTGAATTCACATTTTTGTGAACATTGTGTAATAACTGATGTTATTGCAGTAGATGAGTAATTTACAAAAAGTTAATCTTATAATTACTGACAAAAAAGTGTGAGAATGACCAGAGCCGTGTATAATTTCTCTCTGCGACCCCAAGCAGATGGAGAGCAGCCTCCCCAAGAAGATTGTGTCGTCTAAACGCTGAAGAAATCCAACAATGTGTTGGACAGGTGGGCTCTCAGGAGGGTATTAAAACATTGTGAGTTACTCAAATCAAGCAGTTTGTAACTCTTCTGTTGTAAATGACAACCAACAGAACCTACGCTCAGCTTACTAATTCACCCAAACCCATTTAATCAACTGACATTGAACAGTCAGTTTAGTGAACACGATGCTCGCCAACTCATATCTGAAGAAGTCCCCCTGTGCTGCACTTGCCCAAAGAAAGATATGATCGCACAGAAAGTTTATTCCCACACCAGTAAACATGATAGTTTGGTTGTTCTGATGACGGGCTGATAATGGTGCCGCTCATGCTTCGCTTGGGCTCGCACAAAAAAAGCTGCAGGAGATCAACTTCAAGCGGATTCATTTACAGGAGTTTGAATCGCCCTAACTTTTGTTTACAGGATTGGGAGAGACCAACTTGGTACGACTTGTTACTGTGTTCTGAGTGAATTTGTGTCATTTGGCAGCCCACCCAGACTCAAACACCCAAATCTTCAAGGATTTATCACTGCTTGGCGAACACTCAAAGACCCTGATCATCTAAAAGGTTTTCAAATGCTGTGGACAACCTGAAGTGACCAAACTCAGGAAAAATATAAGTTGCAAAAATGGCCGTTAGAAGAATATGCTGGCATTATTATTGGCTAGTGTTGGTATTTTATGCCTCAACTAGTTACTGCAAAATTTTTTGCAGTCTTCATTTATTGGAAAATAATGAGAATGATCTCCTGGTATCTGGACAGTGATCGTCCTGATTTGCATCACCGGTTTTATTTCACATTGCCGGTTTAAGTCTCAAGCTATAGAGAAGACAATGTGCACACGACTCAAAGCTTGATAGAAAAAACTTTTATTTTCCCCTATTCACAAAAATTAAATAAAAAGGGATACATCAGATAACATCCCACCTGCACCACAGTTCAGCAAGAAAAAGGTACTACATGAAATTCAATTGCCAGCCTTGCTATCAGATTGAAACAAAGTTATGTGTTTGCTTTCCACATTCTTCCCCAAGTTACGCACCGGGCACCGACTCGCCTTCAGCTCGAACACGTCAAAAGTCGACATAATCAGATGGTCCGCTATAAAACAACGAAAACAAATTGTTCTTTAAATAAAAAGAATAAAAAAAAGAAAAAAAACTTTTAAAGTCCAAAACAAATTTGTGCGGTGAAGCACAAAAAACTATTAAAAAAAAGAGAAAATAAAACCATGACTGTCACATAAACATGAAAATAAAAAAACAGGAAAAAAAAAAACCCAAAAAACTAAACAACCTGTGGAAATTTTGCATTATATTTTACTTCTGTAGCAACCACAGGGCGAAGTGTGGTAAAGCTCAGCTTCTGACCATCTGTGGTGCCGGAGCTGCATCCTTCTAACACATCCGAATGTCGAACGCGTCACCAAACAGCTTCTGCACCAAACATCAACATCAGTCCCGGTCTGCCATCACCGAGCGGCCACCTTGTATCTCGGTGCGTGCCAGTTTATCCTGCAGACGGTTCCCTCCAACATCCAGTATGTTGAATTATTGGAGCTCATCAAAGCTAGAAACAACTACATCAGTCAGAGAGGAACAAACGCTGCATATTGATCAATACAAGCTTATTCTACCGAAGGTAGAATTTGGGTCAAAATGCTGAATTAACTAAACAGGAACAGATGTAGGTAATTTCAGTCTTCATCTTTGGAGCTTCTCTGACGAACCCTTAACAACTGGCAGGCAACTGTTGATATTCGGAGTGGCAGAATGAAGGCAGGCATGATTCAAACTTCACCCCCAAACATAACTTAGAAAGAAGGGCTGGTGCGGGAAAAAAAAAAAAAAAAACATCTACAAAGTACTCGGGTGCACGGCTTTAAAGTAGACACCAACAGGCAGACAGCCACTTCCATCACAACCGTCCACTGTGGACAATGACTAAAGAGATAAAGCTGGATAAAGACCGTCACTCGCTCACAAAAGCTCGCCAGTGTCGGGGGAGGAGAACGATTAGGACTCAGTGTATTCCCAGGCATTTCCTACACAGTATCGACGGGTAAATATATGGCAACGACAATCACTAGTTTGATCAGAAGCTGGAGGAGTACCTTATTAGTCCAGCAGCGAGTTGCATTGCCATTGACGAAGCTCTTACAAGTTTGACCCCTTTTTGTCGGGATCATGAGAGAGAGAGAGAAAAAAAAACCAAAACAAAACGAGAGCAGGACTTGTCTGAAAGCATGCTATGTTCATGACACGGAGAAGCCTCGATGGTGCGAGCGGCCATCGTTTATTGAGAGGCTTCGATGAGATGGCGTCCTAAACGCAGAGGTGCAGTGGGACATGGATCCGAAATACTGTAAATAAGATGTCTCCCTCCTCTTAATTCCTAATCAGTCCATTTTTAGAAGGCGCTACATTATAAAACTATGTTAAGAGGCCTCAAGTCTTACTTACCAAGTCACTTTACCATTGCTTAACAATAAGCTTACTTTAACAGTCCTAAAATCACTTATGAAAAAAACTATATCTCAAGTTCAGTATATTATTACTGTACGTTTTACATTAGAAATTCTTAATTTCTTACAAAAAAGAAAAAGTGCATTTATACCAGTAAGAACCAATTCATTCTTGGTGATGTCTTATCGTTCTTGTTAAGTCCGTTCTGTAAATACTCTAAAAACGAAGCAACAGCAGCAAATATGATTCTCGTCTTGCCTACAGTATTTGAACTCTTGTTGGAGTGAGTGTCTCTCCCAAACAATCACACGTGAACTGATTCCTGCATCGATTTACCTACGGCTGGTCATTTCTCGCACGCACGCACGCACGCACGCACGCACGCACACACACACACACACACACGTGCACAGGCTCCATTACACTGTCGGGACTCTGATTGGACAACAAGTACGGATGGGGAGGACACGAGAACCAAGCACGTGACCGCTTCAAATTATGGCAACCTCCCTACACCGATCAACGCAATAAATCAAGAAAACAGACATTCACTCAAACATGCTTCAGATAAGAGGTGATCATACGCCATGCAATATTCCGGTACTGCGGTGGTAAAACCTGAAGGGGGCAGACGTAGTGCATCGTTTCCCCCCCTTTCCTCCGAGAAATGGGAGCACACCTATGCTATGATTTAAGAGGAATTCAGCAACCAAGGGAAGAGGAAGGAAACCAAACTCGGCTAAATGTACGTATGGAAGAAGAAAAAAAAAGACCCATGTATATGCACAACAAATGGTTTATGCTGTTTTGCAATTAAAGGTGCAAAAAAGAGTTTGTGCACGTTGTTACAGAGTAAAAGCTTGTTTGTTAAGCCTCTGGCACGAGCCTGTTTTAACACATTGGTGTGCAAGCCATTCTACTGACTGCGTACACTGTGGTATTTGGGACTGTGGCACTCTATGCTGGTTCAGATAATTTCCTTTTAATGTACCTATCTGAAACCCCCCCTCCCCTCCCAGCCGTCATCTAGCGCAACAGGATAATCAAATCGAGGAGGGGGAGGTCAATATCTGCCCCCATGTTTTTGTTGTTTTGCCCTCACCTACCTAAGATCCCTGCGGTGCTGTTGGCAAAAGTCACTTTCGAGTGCGTTGGATTTAGTGAGGCGTTTAATCCGAGAGGTATAAGTTTATCCCCAGTTTACCCTCCCACACCCACCACCCTCCTCCCACCCTCCCTCACAGAGACAAACAGGGCGCAGCGGGGAAAGGAGGCCGTCTGCAGAGTGGAGGATCAAGGCCAGTCACATCCCTCCACCTCGAGTTTCTCCCCACAATCTGGGCAGTGCAAAGAGTTCCCCTGTTACCCTCCCCTTCATTAACCTGGAGACAAAAAAAAAAAAACAACAAAGAAAAAAGTCAACATTGCGCAGATGATAAAGTTTATGGACTGAATTATTCAGGGGAAGAGTGTTGCTCTGGATCAGAAAACTGTTTTGGGAACAAAATGTATCATTGTTTATCAATGAGCTGGGTGTGTCATCATTTCCAGAAGTCTGCAGCTGGTTGGGAATGTGTGAGAGAGGGTCAGACCTGGCAGAACAGTGTCCCGCGTGGACCGAGGAGGGGGTCAGGTTAGACGCCATAACAGGCCGACAGGCGCTCCTTCAACAGAGGGGGGAACTGCTCAGAGAACTGCTGCCAGTTCTCCTCTCCAACCTGGTCCTTGAAGCCATGCAGGATCTTCAGAAGGCAGGAGGGGAAAAAATAATCACTGAATGCTTGTCGGCTCCGCAGGCTGCAAGCAGCTCCGTCTGCATCTGGTTTGTGTCTCAGCCTTCAAGTCATGTTCCAAATATGCGAAATGCTCTTTGATCTAAACACTCCCTGTGTCTGCTTGCTAGAAGTTTTTGTAATTTTCAGTCACAAGGGGCCCATAAATCCTGGCTAGGACACATACACAAACCCAATCCTATCAGTAGGGACACGACAAGAATACGACGGCTGAAAGAACAATCGGACAGAGTGTAAACGAAACATTCTTTAAGGACACAGAATGAGATTGACGCCCGTTATCGGAGACAACTTGTGACGTTTTACATCAGCAATGATAACTCTGACTGATGGAAGCTGTGGAGCTCAAGTTGCTCGTGAATCACACAACAGCAAGTCTCCTCATTGTGTCATGTGTCAGCGAACTCCAAGTCCAACCACACTTCTCAGACCCAAAATCATCCACACAGTGAAATCAGATTTCGAATGTCTATTGAGTGGTCATCACAGAGTGTAGGTTGGAGGCTGCCGCCACTGCACTGGCATCACGCTAGCACTGGAATGTTTGTATGAGGCTCTCACCTTATAAAACATGTCTCTCAGGTCGTCCTTGGGGTTAACCCAGGAGGCTACCGCATCACAGAAGAAAATAAAGTCCTGCACAAAGAACAGAGCCACTTTAACACTGCGATTTTAAGTCCTTGAGTTTCTCTGCATTGAGATTTTAATTTTGACCCCTACCTGCACCACTCCCGCAGGGTTGACGCCAATCATCACACAGATTCCCCTAAAGGCGGAGTCCTTCTCTTCATTATCTCTGATATTCCTCAACGATGTACACCTGTAAAAAGGAGAAGAATTTAGTTCTGGTTAGAAATTTCAGAAACAATTACTGGATCTCAGTTCTCATCAAGTCTAAACTGACCTACATTAGCTCAATTTTTTAATGAATTTGTTCTGATAAGACTCAAACAGAAGAACTCACCACGGCCGAATGAAATGCTGGAGCTGTGGTGCTACTTCCTGGGGGCAGACGAAACCCAGTCTGCCAATTGTTATGGCTTCACAGAGAGAGAAAAGAAAGTCGTGAGCCTCGCTTCTGCATCAACTGTCACACGCGTGGAGCTTTTGTGGGACTGTGTGTGTGTTTACCTGTGTTTTCCAGCAGTGTTTTGGGTGTGTTGGGTCTATTGATGATCTCCACCAGGTGAGGCAGCACCAGGCCCACGTAAGGCTGCATCTCTGCACCTGCAGACACCGACACAGCGCACAGGGAAGAGGCCGTCAAACACATGCGAGGAACTTTATCAGGAACCTGTAAACCTCATTTATAAGCCACATATATTTCATCTTATTGTAATAAAAAAACACGATTGCACCAAAACCACATAAAATTGTGGCTGAAATAAACCTCATCACCATTTTATCAGACATCCCAAAATCAACTTAACACTGAAACATTTTCAAATAAGATCAATCCAAAACTTCAAGTGGAGGACTTCATCGCCAATCTGCACACTGGTCTACACAACATGGCCCTTCGTACTACTCTCACCTGGACAACTCCCTGTCTGCTGCTTGACACTTGTGCCTGAAAGAATACCACACAAAGTTTCACTAGGCTGACGGGACAATGCGGTTTGGCTTGCTGGGCATGCACACGCTCACACAACATGCTTACAGTCGAAAAGCACAAACAGAACACGTGTTCTGCAGCAATGCCACCTCATGGCCACAATACATCGGCGCAGTCAAAGGCTCAAATTCACTGGCAGGCTAAAACAGCTGAAAGTCAAGACCACTTGTGGGAATTGAATGTATCCACACTTGTCAAAAACATCTGACCTGAGGTAAATTGTGCTAAATGCAGTTACTGAAAACGGCAGAGAGAAACCTGCACATCTGTCTGAATCACAGGAGCCTGCATGCACAAAACGTGCCAACTTCATGAATGGAAGCCAAGTTCAACAAGTGTCTGGATCAGAAAACACTATGGGAACAACGTGTATCATTTTGTATCAATGAGCTGGGTGTTTCATCATATCCAGACACGAGAGCCCTCGTTTTCAAATGCTCGGAGTGAGAGAGTGTGTGAGAGAGAGTGAGAGAGAGAAAACCCCAATGCAGGATGATGCCACAAACACATTTCTTACCCATTTGCATGGAGATCTCGCCTATGGCCCAGGTGGCGTTGTTACAAACGGAGATGAACTCCGGGTTCAAGTTCAGCCCAAGAATGGGCATGAACTCAGCTGGAGAGATTAGATGAACTCAGTGTTACAATGTGAACATTTAATCACATGCATGTGGATTATTTTGCAGCCTATCTGTTAGAGCACATCGATCAAAGACGACCAATCATACGAGGTTTCAAAGACGACGCGACAAGGCGGATTTTGTCACATGTGAGTGGATTTACTTGCACTCTATTGCTGTTAGTTACTGTTGGGGGAACTCACCTATGCAGGGTTTTACATGCAGGAAACACGCCTTGGTAAGATCCCCCAGAAGCGCAAAGGAGCTCTGCCTCACCTCGGGCATCGTGTCCTGCAGGCAACCCAGACGCTTTAACATATAGATCAATGAAAGAATACTGGGCCCTTCCCTCCATACGAGGAAACCTTCATCATACCTGCATGCACTGGAAAAGAAGGGTCATGATGTTTGAGCGAGCCACTAGTTGCTCAACATGACCTCCCAAACCCTCCGCCAGCCCACTGAGCAGATCCAGGGCCACAATCATGAAATCTTTGTCGGGAGCCTCATACTGATCAGGATGCTGATTGTACATCTGAAGAGACGAAACAAAAGAAAAAAGTTTAATGCCCTTTTATAACCACTGATTTCAAAGTTTTCAGTGTAAACATGTTCATCTGTGGCCTCACCATCGCCTGAGCAAGTGTCTTCTGGACCAGAGTGACACAGCGCTGATAGACAGGCTCGCAGTAAGGCAGAAACCCACTCTGCAGTGCAGTGGCTACAGACGACAGACACTGAAAGACATTCAAAGACAACACAGGGTTTGTTTTTCTGAAGACTTCATCCAATAATCACAAAAAGCAGCAGGAAATGCTGTGGCTAAAGTTTCATTCAGAAGAGGGTCTAATCTTCTTCCTGCAGCTTTCATGCATAAAAGTCGTCCAAAATCACGCCCCATCCAACACTGTGTACAAAAATATTTGCAGCACTCAATGTTTTATTCAGGAAACAACAATCACCTCGAGAAGAGGGAAGAGATCCTTGTCTTCGTCCTTCAGCTCGTTCCACTTGGCAATTAGTGGGGGCATCAACTTCTGAATATACTCCTGTTGAACAAAATCATCAGGTAATCTAACTTTAAATAATTAGAGACATCATTTCTAATAATATTTTTGTATTGTAAAAGTATTTAATAAGGAATCAGATGTGAGAAAAAATCCAAGGAATGAAAAGTGAAAATCTGAATTGCACTTACAGGCTGATTGAGGTGATGACCCACTGAATCTGCCAGCGTTCCTATGGCGTCATACAGAATGAGGAGATTCTTGTGTTGGTATTTCCCAAAGGCAAAGACCAGCGTGTCCAGGATGAAGCTCAGGTAAGGAACCAGCTCGGTGCACGCCTCCTCCTCCAGGGTGGCAAATGCACTGAGGAAAAGCACAACACAGACTTTCAAGATTTCCCCGACACTTTACTGGTTTTCACTGTCACAACATGACAGATGCAATACGTGGATCAGAGTTCATATTTGGGAACAAAGTGTATCACTGTGTATCAATGAGCTGGGATTGTCATCAAGTCCACACAAGGAAGAGGAGGAGGAGAGGAAGCTGTGAAAACGCTCACCTGCAGGCGGCCTCCTGCACCCTCTTGTTGCCGTCGAGGATGCGTTTCAGGAGTTCCGTCATCAGGGGTTTGAGGTAGGAGTCGGGGGGCTGAGAGACCACCCAGTGTGCATAGCGACTCAAAGTCCAGCAGGCGATAGAGCGCACCAGGGCCTTCTTATCACACAGACACTGAATAAGGTGGGGGATGAGCTCCGGCAGGTAGGGCACCATGCCCTGCATGCAGCCTGAAAGAACCAAGAGGGGCACAAAGGAGAACATCATTAGTTTGTGGTTATAAACAAAGGGACCACCTGTGTGACTTGCTATGTCCCAAACCCATTTGGAAACTGAGTCCTGCCAGTCTTACCTTCAGCTATGGCCCCCAACACCAGGATGCCAGACTCCTTAATGACCCAGTCGGGGTGGAAGAGCAGACCTTTGAGGAGCGGCAGGAGGTGTGGGAGAAGCTCGTCGCGGAAAACATTGGCCAACACATCAAGGGCTGCTGCAGAACACTTCCCTGCATCACAAACAACACGAAACTCAACAACCTGGCTACACTTTGTGTACAAATCTTAAATTGTGCATCTCGATTGCTCAAAGAAGCCATCTCTGTGCTTTTCCTCTACTTACGCAGGTTCCAGTCAGACAACGTGTCGTCATCATCGTCATCGTCTTCCTCAATGTCCTCCCCGTCTTCTCCCTCTCCACCCTCATGCTGCAGGGTGACGGTGCGCGACTTGTGGAAGCGAGGTTTGATGTCCTGATCGCTGTCTGGCACTGCTTCATCTTCCTCCACGTCACCCTGGAGGGACAACAAAAGACAATATAAACAACTGGTTTCATATCTTTCTGGAACAATATTCGCCATGAGCTCCGCTTCTTGTTGCCCTTTGGGACAGACCAGCCTCAATGTATACGACAGCTCCGCAAAGAGAAATGGAAGCAATAAAGTAAACACGTTCTTATATCACAGAGTGGAGAGCAATAAAACCAGAGTTTTCCTACCTTCAGTAGTATGATGTCGATCTCTGAATACTTCATCCCGTTAACTAAGATGGGGATCAGTCTATCAATGGAAATGAGGAGAAAAGAGTTCCAGTCACAAACAGGTTGGATGTCATTTTAAATAATGCCAACGACTAAAGAGTCATCACACAACAGATACAGAGATACTCACTGCACCAGGTGTCCGGACAGCATCTCTTTACAGATGGGCTGCTCTGCCAGAGTCAGCCAAAACTCACAGGCCTCCAGAGCAACGTTCTCATCAGGATCCTGGGTTCGCTGCAGCATGTACTGCAGGAGAAGACACGTGCAATTGAGTATGGGTGTGTGAAATAAGTTATAAACAATGCAAATGCTCTTGCTTGAGCATTTTGACAGGCGCTGCAAATCTGGATCAGAAACAATAGGAACTTTAGGTATCATTGTGAATCAATGAGCTGGGTGTCTCATCACTTCCAGATGAATGGGGGACTCGCCTGATTAAAAACACTATCTCTCACACTTACTTGGATGATGCTATGCATGTGGGGGATGAGCCGGTCAATGCGGACCTCCAGTAACATGACCAGAGCTCGGCACACATTCTTTCGAACCTCAGAGTCCTCATCTGCTGCCAGCGCAAACAGGCTCTGAAAGACACGAGCGAGAATTTAATGGAGGAAATCCATCCCGTAACCAACAAATTAAGTGCCCAGGAAACACGGACGATGGGTGTGGATCTGTATTTATGTTTGAGTACAAAAGCTCACCTCTATGAAGGTGTCAATGTTGTCCATTAGGGCCTGAGCTCTGCCAATGATGAACTGGTTCACACAGGCGATGGCATGGGAT
Organism: Malacoctenus gilli; assembly: GCA_032164315.1. Lineage (NCBI taxonomy): Eukaryota > Metazoa > Chordata > Actinopteri > Blenniiformes > Labrisomidae > Malacoctenus > Malacoctenus gilli. The sequence continues at coordinate 5,788,369 of JASSRZ010000065.1, forward strand.
CTGCAGGACAAGATTTATTGAATCAAGGTTAAAAATACTTCTCTGTGAGAAACTAAATGAATTCATATCACTGTGTCCAATTCAGTTAGGTGATATATGCAAGAAGGTGAGATGAGAATCCCTGGATCAGACAGTATGAATACAAACACCATCATTGTCAGTCAGATGATTTAAGTCTGCATCACTTCCAGAAGAAACCATCAGAAAGACGGAACCACTGATGACAGTCTGCTCTCTTCTGTACCTGATCTTTGGGCTGCAATGCTTGAAAAACTGGAGGAATTTAGGGATCATAATGTTGAGGGGTTGATTCAGAGCGTCGCTGTCCAGCAGCTCAGACGAATCCTCACAGATCTTCTGCAGTGCGCCAAATGAACCCTGAGACACGGACATACACAGAGAAGCTGTCAAATCAAACGCAAACGTACACAGGGACACAGAGGAGAGAATGAGACTGAATCAGAAATAAAAGTGCAGAAAGGAGACTGAATGTGGTGCACAGTCTCTACGTTTCAACCTAATTCAGAAGGAAACTTATTTAGTCAGAAGAGCAGAAGTCTTCCAGGCCAAAATATTTGGTCCGACAGGTCACGATACATTTAAACATGCTGTATAGGCAAATAAAATGATTGTATTGGTGGCATTTCCACATTTGCCTTTCCAATAAATTCCCACATATCAGAGAGTGGGGGAAAAAACCCTGTCCAAACAACACTCTGCCTTGGATGGCAACGTGAAACAGGATGTGATTGTCAGCGTTTTATGGGGCCTTTCAGTAGAAGCAAGCATATAAAAACAGCCAACAATTATCATTGTATGTACAAATACGATTGAGTGCCGACCTCGCAGGTGTTGTAGTCCTCTGAGTTGAGCAAGTTGCAGAGCTGAGGCAGCAGCTCAGGCCATGTTTGTAGCTCTCCTTTGGAGGCAATAGTAGTGATCAGGATGCCTGGAGGAACACACACAAATAAGAGACTTCAATAAGGGATTCAGAAATGAGCGGACTGCTGCAGGCTGATTTGGGTGCAGCCTGGATCAGACAGTATGAATACTAACACCTTCATGAGCACTCAGATGTTTATATGCATCATATCCAGAAGTCAGAAGAAAAACAGGGTGATTGATTTGACGGTAGACACTGAAAACTCGATTATAATAGAAAAGGAGTGCACCGATTCCAAGGAGTGCACACATTAGCAGCGTGGAAAAAGAACTCACCAATGGTGGCACGGATGAGCGGCGAGGGATCGCCAATGTTGTTGAGGCATTCCTGCTTAATAAATTCAGCTACAGCTGGGGGGAAGTTCTGGTAGTGGGCCTTCACATTGTTCTTAAGTATCAGCCCACTCAGAGAGCGAGTCGGCTCATCTGGAAATACACGGAAAATCGAAATGTTTCAGATACTGTGAAAGAAGCACTGACGAAAAAAATAAGCCATCACTGGTATCAGCTACTCAGCAGGATCCAGATATACTACAACAGCGTGTTCTGACACATCACGTGTACAGTCTGGAATTGTGTGAAATGTGATGAACTTTCACTGCAAGGGATTGATAGGGCCTTAGATATGACAGATAACCAATACACAGGATGGAGACTGCTCACCTTCACTTTTGAGTCGCGTGAGGACAAAGATGAGATAGTTGTTGAAGTCAGGAAATTGGTTGAGTTGCTCGAGTTTCTGACGCAGTAGTTAAAGAAAAAAACTGACACTCACGCCGTTGAAATTATGCTGTTCAACACACAAAAACAATCAGAGGAAAAAAAAGATTCACTGCTTGGAATGATCATCATTTTTTAGAGGTATTTCCTTTTCAAGATGCATAAAGGCACGAAAAATGTTGCGCTTATCATCATCATTAGCGTGGATTAATGATGATGTGGAACCTGCGCTTCAGATCTGATTGGCTTTCAGAAAAATTTTACGCATTATGTCCGATGAATCTGACACATGCATGTTAACTGTGCTGGCTCCACCCATATCCTGTAATAGCTGGATTTATCCACTCTGGGATTTAAACAATTTACCACTAGGCAAGAACCCTGCCACATATGTCTTTTATTCAGTCTACATTGAAAATTAAAGAAAAACTTTGAAATATAATTTGATTATTGAAGATAATAAGGACTGAAACTCAAATTCGATGACACAGGAAAACTGACAACTTTAGTACACAAATCCTGGCTGTAGGATACTTGTTGGACAGCTCTCTGTGTGACTGTGTTGGGCGACTGTGAGTCTTTGAGCAGCTGGAGGACCTGCTGGAGTCCCTGCTCATCTGGCTGCCACTCCATCCTGCAGACACACACACACAAGCCATCATAATTTGATACAGTTTTGGATTTATGTGATAACTTCATAACAGTGAAATAAAAAACATTTAACGAGTGGACTGGATCAGACAGTATGAATACAAACACCATCATAGAAGCTCAGATGTTTTGCGTGCATCATCTCCAGTCCACAAACATATGCAGAGGAAGGAGAGTCATTATGGGAGACACATTGTTGGCACACAAACTTTACTTTCTTCTTTGGAGCAGCTGAAGATCAACAGGTGGTGCATATCAATTTGAATAACATTCAAATTGTGAACGTGCAAAAAATGATTATCGAGCCACGCAACAAGTGAGCGACCAGAAGAGCCATCTACTTTTGTTCTGTGATACAATAGAAAAAGTGGAACAGACAATACAGCCAGTAGTACTTTCTACTGCTGCATATTTGTACATTTAACCTGAGCTTGAATGTCAATTCGGTATAAAATAATTGAAGTTGAACACTTGTATCTTCAAGCAGATAAAGAAATTTCAATGCAGCAGTAATTAAAGGCAGAAACTTTAGCTTTGGTTGTGTGCAAATCTGGTAAAGGGCAGCCTTGTCATCAATTTGATGGAGGTGGACCAGAATGTGCAAGCATTCCTTGATGCAAACATGCTCAACAGAATACAAGCCTCCCAAAAAAGGTTGTTCAGGTCCATAATGTCAGGAGGTCTGCATAAAAAGTGAATTTTACAAAGTATGAAAGGTCTCCTAGTGAGTCATTAAGGCTGTTTGGTTTATGGCTTTCTGGTTGTCTGTGCAGCTAGACTATAAACTATGTGAATCGTGGGTTCTCTTGCGAACCATTGAGCTGTGCCTCCTTTCTGCACTTTAAGGTCACCTGCTGTGCAGACAGTTGCCATTTTTTTGATGGCTGCACCTCTGAATCAGCTTATGTAGTATCTCACAAATACTACTAAATTTGACTTTTTGCATGGTATATTGGGGGACACGATGGCAGTTAAAAGAAGGTTTTGCTGACAGAAAACTGGTGATGCAGAAGAGGGTTTAATCACTGAATAATCAGTTTGCAGAATGAAATTTCACAATCTCGATAAAGAAACTTAGACGTCTTCCTTCTGAGGACAAAACTGTCGTTGCAATGTGGATCAAAAGGTGGAAAGGGGGAATTTGGAGTAGAATAACCCTGGAGTCTTTGAATCTCTGCAGAGTAACACCTAAAAATGTATTTACCAAACGGCTTGCGGCACACAAAAAACGAGGACATATTAGACAACACGACCAGCTAAAATCGCTGTGACCCGGCTTAACTGCTCCAAGTTAATCCGACCCCCACCCCCACGCCACCCGGTTCTGTGATCTGAGTTACGGCGGAGCTTTGTGTCTCGATATTTCACTGGTTCTCGGTCACCGCCGAGCCAGTGTCCAACACGTGGACCCGGGACATGCCGAGGACCCGGCGGGGTCGCGCTCGGCGGCAGTGAGAAAAGTTACGAGGAAATGATTAGCGACGAGACAGGACCGCCATGTCGACGCCAACAATGATGATCGTGTGGGTCACGCCGATTATGACTAAATCGTATCGGTCGGTTCATTCCCCCGATGAAGGCCAGCACGGTCTAATTTAACGGCTGGCCGCGCTGCACTTAGTTGACCCGACGTTTCCGAAGTTGCCCTTCTTGCTCAGGCCTGCTCGACAGGGCAGTTCCCGGCTCGGTAGCCACACACAATGCGCCCGGCAAGAAATTAGCAAAAATTCATCACTAGTTAGCAAAATAACACCGGAACGAGGGTTTTCCTTTCCAAGTGCCCCAACATCGGAGTAGACTTGCGAGACGGAGAGGTTAAACAGAGCTGGCAGCCGGTTATGGGTTCAAACTTGGTGAACACGTTTTGCAAGCTGGCGTTAGCCGCTAAGCCGCCTGCGTAGAGATACCGCGACCATGCTAGTGCTAAAGCTATTTAGCTATGCTAATGCTACCTACACGGCATTTACTTTGAGTTTTACTCTCTCAACACCTTACCCGATCAGACGGTCTGTTCGATGTATTTAGGTGTGTTATCAAAATAAGAGCGTACTAACACTGTACGTACAATATTGACTTGAAAGTTGGATAATCGGTACTGGGCCGCTGTTCTCCCGTGCTTCGTAGCGGTTTCTTCTTGTTCAAATGAGCACGCCGATTGAAATTGGCCTGTTGGGGCTTCCGTTCAACAGTGACTTCGCAAACTACGCGAGATCTTTCTTGAAATCTCAACCGGTCTCCATTGCTTTACCATTTTTTTTGTCGTTTAGAAAATAAGGCCGCACCTATTCAGAAGTCAGCAATAAAGCAAACCGATTCCAATTAAATTAAATATATAAAATATTTGCAAAATATTACCATTTAGTCAGTGACATACTCATTATTTTGCAAATTTAAATTTCTCCCTTTATTAAATTTCATTTTCAGATCTAATGCAATATGTGGCTTCAATTCACATAGGTTAATCCGGATGAATTCATTATTTTGCAAATGCTTCTGGAAATAAATAAGTAAATAGGAAAAGTACTCCAGATTTATGGAAAACATATGCAAATTTTATTCATAGAAAGAAAGGGTAACATTGAATACAACATTACAATCATGCTGCTTTATCTAGCTCTTCCAGAGAAAGTGACATCTTCCAGTGTCATATCCAGTGTAAGAAAAGCATCTTCATTTCTTTGAATATTCATAGAGAATGCAAAACACTTATGTCATTTGAAAATATACAAAGATTTTCAGTTTTCATGAATTGTGTTTGTAATCAAGTTATTTTTCAGGATCAATAATTGGAATGAATGAGTGAAAAATGCTGAAGAAAAAAAAGTTATTGCATACGATCGGCATCCTGCAAAAACATTATACAGCTGAGATAAAGTGCTACCAATCAGTTGTTGAGATGCAATCAAATGTCAAGTATTTCCACAGCAGTAGGCATGAAATGCTGTTCATAACCCGACGTGACCTGGTCCTCCTCCGATGAGCAACAGTCTTCATCAGAATCGACCATCTCACTGTATTCTTTTCTTCCCGTCCTGGAGCCCGTCCTGTCATGTTCCTCGCTGACAGAAGTGTCTCTCTCATTCTGGCAGTCCATCTGCGATGGCCCATCGCACACACCAGGTTTCGGGACCTCATCGAGGTCAGCCGTCTGTGACGGTCTTTCCACAACTTTCAGCTCAGAGATAGTTGGATTCGGTTCAGAAATGGAAATGCAGGTCCTGAGAAAGGGCTCGTTCATCTACAGGGAGAACACACATTGAAACGGGATTTTACTTTTTCTGACATGTTGCACTCAAGGTAGAACTTATTCACATTAGTCGGCATGCATCTGCACTGAGCACAAATAGCAGAACAGGAAAATCAAAAGCTGGGATTTCATTCAAAATTCATGGTCAAAGGATTTAGTCCGATTCACCTGGTGTGTAAGCTGTTGAAAGATGTGGCTGTTGCGAGGATCTGGCACTTTTTCAATGAAAATTTGGGGCATGAGATGATGCAGGATCTTCACTGCGAGACAAAAACTGGCAGAGACACAACAACAAAATGAATCTCAGAGAGGCACCTTCATATCAGAGATTGCCTCCTCTGAGGCTAAAACTACAATTGCACAATTAAATAACAAAGCCAGATTGAGATACATTTTAGAATATTGAAGGGTAACTGGATGACATACACAGTACTGACTACACAAGATAAACCAAAAAGGTGTAGCATGTTTATGTTTGAGACAAAGACAAGAAAATAGAGGCTTGCAAGATTGACAAAACTTGCTAAAAAATTAAGATGACAATCTCACCAGAACGCAGCACAGCAAAGTCCTATCACCCACAAGATTTCTTTGACTATTAAGAGTGTTGAGAAAACAGAAGAGATAAGATTGGAGACAGCACAAAATCACTATCCTGCAGATCAGAGAAACCAAAAAACTTATCAGAAAAGTTGTAATTGAACCAGCCAAAAGTAATGCCAGAGTATTTGGCTACAAAGACGGACAAAACATTAAAGAGCCAAGATATCAAATTATACCAAAGTCCTTGTGGTGCTTTGTCGTGAATGCTCTGGTGACATTTGGTCCAGGTCCAGCTGCATTCACTGCTCTGATCCACACCTCGTACTGCTGGCCTGGATGAAGACCCTGCAGCTTAAACTCAGCCCGCTGCAATGTTGCAGTCACACTGTGCACTAGAACAGAAATGTAGTTCGTAGTCAGGTCATGTAGTACAACTCTACCTTGCCTGGAACAACAATAAAGGAACAAGTGCGCTAAATTTGTATATTCATCACTTATCATACAGTAATAAATCAGACATATTGTGTGTTGTAATGTCGTATTATATTCACTGGATACACACAGTTTTTAATTTCTGCATCACATAAATAGAAACATTGTCAAGCATTGAAACAGTGTGTGGTCAGGCAGAAACTTGGGACGGTGAGAAGAAATGACTGCAGACAGTTCGTGGGTGTTTAACTCTGCATGTGCCAGTGTGAATTGTGCGAGATGTAAGAGTCATACAACCGTGCTACGATCAACTCATTAACAACCACATGACAAACAAACAAGCAAACCAACGCTCCCGAAAACATCACCTCCTGGGTATAGGTCATGAGACAAGCAATACATTGGAAACAGCAAATTGTTTGCTCCAACCTTGTTCCGCATTTACTCCAATTTGGTAGTTCAAGATCAGCCCATTCTGCTCTGTGAGAGCAGGAGGCTCCCAAAACACTGACACTTCAGTTTCCTCAATGGAAGACACTTCAAAAAATGGCACCGCAGGAGGAGCTGATGGAGGAAGAAGAGGTCAAAGTGAACACAACTCTTCTAATAAAAGCTTAAATGTCTATGTATACACAATAACGTCATATAACTGACCTTTTTCAAGAGAATATCCGATCACTGACTTGACGTGTTGAACTTCATTGCGGTGCGTTATTTGGAACAGTGAGACTTGGTACGCTGTGTAGTTTTTGAACTGACCTGTAGGTGGAGACACACACTGGAGTAAAGTTGCACGTGAACTGTACTTTTTTTGATGAGTTCAAAACCTCATCGATGCATGATGAGACGTTTTCCAAGAAAGTGGCACAGTGCTTTGCACCATTGCATGACGTTGACACCTGCTGTGCCAAACTGGCTTGTCTGCTTCTTTGTGCTTGCTCAAATATAGAACCTGCTTTTTGTCCACTGTTGGCTGAGCTTTCCTTTCATCTGTTACAGGTAAATTCATCTTTCCCCATCCTGTATCGAAATCAAACACACCTGTAAACTTGACGACGTGACTTTTGTTCACTCTGATCCAGTCAAAGCCTCGGCCGACCAGGCGTCCTGCTTCTTTGTATTGCACCACATACTCCTTCAGGTTGGTTGAGAACTGAGGCGGCAGGTCCCACCACACAGTGAGGTTCTCCTGTGTCATGTTGATGTGAATGGTGCCATCATTTTCCTCTGTGCCTTCAAATGAGACAAAGATTTTTTCAGCCCTGATGAGTGACAGGGAACACAAAAGGTCAAATATGTACGTTATGAATGGACCGTAAAATCAATCCTTAAGTGAGGGCTGACGCATCTGTAGTTTTTAGGATTAAAATAACATCCTTACTAAACTACCTTTAGCTTGTTTTTTAATAAACAATGCCTGTGACAAGACATTTCAATTGTAAACAGTTGATGCAAATGATACCTTTGAAAGGCATCTGGAGGTAGGAGGGTGAAGTGGCACCAAGAGCATTGTACGCAGACACGCTGACAGAGGACACAGTCTTCAGCGCAGACGTGAGACACCATTTCTCTGCATCATACATAGAGTGGTTGCTTGGACCACTGGTGGATTCATTAAACTGTGCCACTGTGCCGTTCCTGTAATATATTGTGACTACATATCCCAGAATGGCCCCACGTGCCTGCGAACTTGGGAGATCCTGAGGAGAATGAGAACGGGGAGCACTGTGAGAGGGTGGCTGGTGTACAAATACCGACAAAGGTTTACTGTTCAATTCCTGACCTACCTTCCAAGCCACATGACAGTCAAACTCTCCACAATCCCCCCATACATTTACTTTTCCAATAGGGGCTAAAAAAGAAAAGGAAGGCCACAACGTTGAAATCAGTCACTTAGGTCTCACACATAGAGCTCAATGAGTGTATGGAGCTGAAGCTTCTTTAAAAGAAAAGTATAACACAGAGCTGCTGAGTGACTTTTTTCCAAATACTCCTCAAAAATTTGTCAAAACTTACCTAATTCTCCACTTTTCATTCGAAGGCTTTCACTCCAGTCACTCATCAAGCCCCTGTTACAAGAGCAACGGACCTGAAACTCATAAACTGTGCCGGGCTTTGAGTCGATGAATGTATAGCTACCATGCAGTCCGGACTCAGGCTGTGTCGAAGGGAAACAAAAAAAAAAAGAATTCAATAGATCGTGCATGAGTCGAACGGTTGTGTTGTATGTTGCTTTCCAGCTTGTTCCTCCTTCATTTACTGTTTTTTCCTAATCTTTTGATGTTGTGATTCAAACGTGCCTCAAGCCAGGTTCGGTCTTCCACAGTTTGATGTCGGGCTTCACAGGATCCAATAGAGAATTGCAGTCTGCCACAGGCGGTGCTCCACTGAATTTCTAATGGATCATGATGACTGGATGACAATTCCGGCGAGGGTGGCTTGACTGGAGAGAGTATTTCATGATATCACTGAATTCAAACCCATTTGCTTGAAAACAAAATATCAGTCATTGAAGAAGCTGTTTCATAAAACTCTGGTTAAAGGGGAATCCACAGCAGGCTATGCGATGTCACTTAGTTTTCTTCCTTCCTTTGTTTACATTCATGGGACAATGTGCAGAACTGACTCACTGATGTCGTCGACATTGGAGATGGTGAGAGCTTCAGACTTGGCTGAGCCAAACTGGTTTCTCGCCTGGGCCCAAACAGAAAGTTCTTCATGTCCGGGAGCATGTTCCCGCAGAATAACGCCATTTAACTGGGCGCCACTGGTCACATGCTTCTCTCTGAAAAATAAAATAGAAAAACGTCAGAGGAATTCAGGACAAATGGATATACTGGAAAAGATTTATGAAGAAATCTCGGTCCTTACACGCCATTGAGTAGCTGCCAGTGCAGACTGTAGTTATTGGCGACCTTGGTGTCTGGGCTGTGATCCCAAGTACAATGAATGTTTACTGAGCAGGCTTGCTCACTGCATGGTCGGAAGCAAACAGGACGGGAAGGACGAGCAGGAGGACCTGAGAAAGAGTGAGCGAGAGAAGACAAGTCAACATGTTAACTCGATGTAACGACGAGAAAATCCATGTGGACTGCAAGACTTGTGTGTCAACCACTCGTACAAAATACAAAGTGAACTTCTGTCACCAAAACATCAAGCAGGAAGTTAGCAATAGATCGAATACTGTTACTAACCACATCACAAAGACTTTCACATTCACTCACTTCTTGCAAGGCCGCACAGCTTGAAAAAAAGTCACTGAAATACCTGCACACATGCACAGGTTTCAGAAAATCACATGGCACTGCCGCTAACAGGAAATGAGTGTCCTTTGCACAAAAAACGGCATCCTTCTTTGTCACCACTTCCTTGTTAATAGAAAACATTGTCTGTTCTATCTGATAAAATGAGGCTGCAAGTAAAAGCGTCTTGCACGTGGCAACTTCACACCGACGAAGCTCTCGCAAAGCATGTGAAGCTTGACTTGAGGGAGAGAAAATGCACCTTATCTCACTCATTCAAGTAATATTGTTTTATGGACAACAGGTACACAAACATGAGCATAGATGATTGTGTCATAAATGTTTGAAATGTTGAGTGATTTATCGTCAATATTGTTATTATTAATCATTTTATAAACGTACATACCTTTTGCAGCAAGTTCTGGGAGAACACTGAGCAAAAAGATGGACAGAAGCCACCTTATGATGGGTGTGGCCATTACATTATGACCAAGGCCTAGAGTGCCTGTTTAAAAACATACGCACACGACATGAAAAGATGGAATTAAACATTAATGCCACAGCCAGACATTAAAGCTAATCTCCCAAATAGGTCCCTCAAGGAAATAGGGTCCTTGAAAATATCCAGAGTGTGTGCTTGAAAAAGTCTACAAAAACGTATCTATGATTAAATACTGTTTATTAAAACATACTTAATAAATATAGTCAGTTACAAGATGAGGATTTTTTAAATATAACCTTAAATTGAATTTTCAATTAAATTGTAATACAAGCAACAACAAGTGGCACCGCCCGGTGGGGGGGGGGGGCAACAGCCCTGTAGCACATACATGTGTATAAATCCCTGTGTGCCCTGACCGGACCGTTAGGTAACCTGTATAATGACCAACGCCAGAATACGCCCCAAACAACGAGTGTCTACATAGAACGTACAAATATAAAAAGTAAGAGGCAGAGTCCCGGTGGGCGGACAGGCGGTCGGACTCTCACTCTGCCTCGAACTACTTTTAAACTTCAGTAAAAGCCCCCCCCCCCCGCAACCCACCCCCACCCATTCGTCTCAAGCTAGTATCTCAAGTATTTACCTCGTTAAGAGACATGATGATGGAGCCGTCGAGCATCCTGCGGCGATTATAATTTTGTGTGTGTACAGTTAATCGACTCTTGTTACTTGGAGGCGGGTGGCCAATCGCTCGTCCCCGCCCATTTCAGGAAATGCCGCTGACGCACGGACACGCTCTTGAGTTTGCGCAGCTCTGAGTTGGTTGGTGTTAGTGGTTTCCTGCTCTTGGGCAGAAACACATGCATCTGTCACTGTACCCGTAACCGTATGTTTCTCCTAAATCGCAGGAAGTGTTCGCACATAGCCAGTCTGGGAGGAAACTCCTTTTTTTCTGAATAAAACACTTGAGTTGCTATGCTGAGACTTTTGATGCCTCCTCCGACTATGACTACCAAATTCTAATGGGGTTAGTAATCAGACCACGATGCAGGGCCACATTCAGCTAAATTCATTTTCAAAAGGTAATTTCCCGTTGCTCTTTTGTACAACTTTCCCATCTGATGGTCATGGAGGTGTTGAGGCAGATCCCAGCTAACATTGGTGGATGGCAGGGTCCACCTCAGTGAGGCCATCGGGCCTTTACATGGCTAACAAACAACACACACGCACAATCACAGTTACACTTGGAGTTACCAACCGCCCTCATAGGGGGGGGGGGGGGGTGCAGAGGAAGCACAGGCGCACACAGGAAGAAGATGTGAGAAGTGTTGATGAATCTGAGTTTCTCAAACATTCTGTGGAACCTCACTTGCTCTGTTTGAATCTCCTTTACATGTTACACTTATCGTCAGCCTCATTTTGATTCATTTTGTTTTATTGTTTTTTGGGGGACTCAAACTTCTTGAAGGAAAACGTCATGGTGTTCCTCAAAATCAACCTCCACATGTAAGAATAACATAGTCTGAGAAAATGACAAACACAAGAGAGATCATGTTGGAGGGGTTTGTTTTTTACACTCACTTACATACGATGTGCATTACGGACAGATGTGATTCTTGGCTATTTAACAAAACAGAAAATGTCCTTTTTACAGAAAATCTAACAATGTGTGGATAAGTCTCTGAAAATATACATAAGTGCAAATACTCGGGGCAAAAAGCATTTCAAACTCATAACACATTTGTTCAACAGAAGCATAGTGTTCAGAAAATTGCTCAAGATTCATGGCAAACAGAAAGCACGAGTGCATATTTGTTGATCAGTCTGTTGATGTATGGATTATGTCAGTCAGAAGATGAAACCAAATTGCCTCCCGTAACTTTCAGCAAAGGGAGCTGATCTCACTCTTGCTGCAGCCCCACTTGCAGCAGGCGTTGGACAGACCGACAACAACGTCCCGACCTTTGCGGTCAGCTTTGCGGAGAGCTTCCAGGATCTCTTCGGTGACAAAAGAACGCACTGGCCTGCGAAACACGCCCTCGTTGTTGTCCCTGGATGTGAAGCTCAGGTCTCTGTTTCTTTGGAGGAGACTCTCCACCATAACGTTGGAACTCAAGCCCTCTGAAGAGTCCTCCTGAAGGGAGCTGAAAGGATCTTCTGAAATGTCCACTGAAAATAAATGATCAAAGGATAGGAGACTGAGAATAATTACATTAAAAAAGCAAAATAAAACTGTTTCTCTTCACCAAATTCTTCAATGATAGCACACACTTGGAAAGTTACTGAAGAGATGTTGCTGATGTTGTTGTTGGAAGTTTATTTCTGGTATACTCTATTCCTTCTGCAATCAAAACGTTTGGTTTATTTGGAGATTGTTTGTAATTGATTTTCCCTTGAGGGTTTGAGCTGCCTCTCAGTCACTGTTGAGACTTCAGTAAGTCGACTCTCAAGAACGCGGGTATCGAAAGAGGATGAAAGATTCTTTTACTCTTCTCCACAATTGTACTTACCTATAAATTAATTGAACGTGTGGCATTTAAAAGACTACAGTATCGTAGCTTTAAATAATATTTCTGATCATGATTACTTGATTTCACACATACTTGCATGTTTCAGTCTATGATGTTGAATATTTTAGCAAACAGTAAAAGGATGCCCTTACTAAAGTAACTGTTTGATGACTACAATGGGGAAGAAAAGCCGGTCTTACCTGCACTGAGTGATCGCTTCCAACGGGACCCTCCACATGTGAAGATGACTGCCCGAATGAACTCACGACCACAGAGCTTCACCCCATATGTCGGGTCTTCCATTGGTTGAACCACAGCCACAAACAAAAACACAGCCAGTGCCACTGCTTTCCACATAGTATCACAAGCAAGCAAAGCTCAAAGAAGGGTTTGCAATAGTAGGATGTTCTTCGAGATGACGAGTCCCTGGTTTTCAGTCTCCCTGTTTGCCTGAGATATGACTTTTAAGGTGACCTGCTCGTGGTTTATAAAGGGATCCGAAGCCCTGAATGTGAGGCAAGCTCACTGCGCATGCAGGCCTTCCCCATGAGATGAACAGATTTGAAAGCGAGATAAAGTCAGGGACCTTTATGGAGACAAAAAGCAGACCAAAGGTGGCATAATTAACCAATGTGTTAGAGGTCTCTGTGATCCAATTAAATTTCAGTCAGTGACGTACATTTGTCACTTTCCGCGTCTCTAAATATGATTTAACCAGATCCCTCGCGGGCAAATCCGGCAGAACCCTCGATAGGCATGCTTTTATTTTTGGGAATGTCTATCCTGGCATAAAGGAAGATGGCATGACGTGCGTGACAAGATGGCACTCAGCATGTGTCATTTCTCTTGTCACTGACAGAAAAACAAACAAACATGGAAACATATACCTAAATAATGGATTAAATTGCTGCAATTGCCTTAATTGTTCTAATCTCCTGATGAATAATGTTAATTTCTTCCAATACTTCTCAGTGTGTGAGGCAATTACGGCAGCAGTGCATGAACAAAAAAAGTGAATTTAAAAAAAAAGTTTGTAAATGACATTAAGAAATTAGGAAACATCTATTTAATACTTACTTTTACAAAAGTGAGTAACAAATTCTGCATACTTATGTGAAAATTTATATTGATAACTTTTAATAACCCTTGAATGACCAAAAATATAATAACCTCAGCCTTCCAATCTGCATCGCAACCATAGCTGTGTGTAGCTACTCTGTAAATTATTTCCCTTCTTCTCTTAAAATTCACTTTTTCTGAAAAAGGTGAGCAGCATAAACTGAGACAGGACCAGTGACATTTTCAGAGTCTGATAACATAGAAGCCTTATTATGAGTCAGACGAAACTAAAACACATTTTTATCTGTGTTTCCACATAGTCAAAGGTCACTCATTTGGGATATTACAATAGAGGTGATGAATTGGTAATTAAGGTGATGATAAAAAGCTAACAAAATGGCATTTCAGGGGGTTGTCCACCTCGACACTCATTAACACATCGTCACAGAGTTGACCTGTGGGTGTTGTGGCAGCAATATCAAAATGCGTTGGACCCTACCTCATCAAAAGTGAAATGCCCTGAAGATTCTTTTACTTCACTTTTATATTTTGGGAAACAGAAGGAGTTGGGATGGAATAATTATGTTTTCTTGTTTTCCTATGTGCCTTAATGCACACCTTTATTAATGAATAAGCAAACAAATGCTATTCATCATGCCTGCTGATTCAATTGATTTTCTACTTGTTATATTCAAATTGGGGTTGTAAGTGGTGAAAGTTAAACATTCTCTACCCTTCACCTTCAAACTCTGATGAAAAGTCCTCATTTTCAACTGTACTTCAGTTTTGTTCATGTTTTTAAAAGGATAAGACTACATGTGAATATTTACTGTTATTGGTGTTTTTTTGTAGTTGAAATGTCCTCTGGTAGTGGGACATATTTTGCAGTTCCCAGGAATGCAGCTTGCATTTTGTTTTAACTACAATAATTCAAACGTGGGCTTTTGCATTATGGCCTTATTTGTGACATGCCTGGAAAGTAGACATATTATTTCAAAGGTTTAGCTTTGGCTATTCTAATTACTCATGACAGCAGCAATTTTTCTCAAATGGGCGTGGACGTCTTTGTAGTGGGTTTTTTTTTCTGGCGCTGTGTCTTTAAGACAATTTGGCGGAGCTCATCCAATCAGAGACGCAAAGGGGGAGGGAAGGGAGCGGGTGGGTAGCAACAGTTGCCCTGGTGAGGACGAAGCGCCATAGCCACGGTAGCCCTGGCGACAAGAACCCAGCAACGAGAATCAACAACAACAACAACCGAATCCGCCATAAATTAAAAGAAGATATTTTACCGGTGGGAAATTCACAGGTGGAACCAGAGGTGAAGCTTTTAACATACAAAAATTATTTTGTGGCCTCTTGTGCTTCAACTGAAATGTGCTATTGCTTTTTTCCCTTGTTGTTTCAGTAGCCATAACAGGCAACTGCTGCTCTGTGTTCACTGGGGTTAGCCGGCTAGCTAGCCGTCGTAGGGATTCTCAATCGAGTGCGTTGATAGACTCTGGTAGTTTGTGCTCGCTTCTCGTTCGAGTGGCACTGATATTGCATGCCATGACGACGCAACCACAGATGCATACTCAAACAGGCCGTTGTTATGGCGATGTCAAATGCAAAAGGTACAAAATGGCGGTTGTTGTAGAGACCAGTTAGCTTTCTGCCCGTGTGCTTCCTTGCTCGATAGTTAGCATCGCTGCTGTCACGACAGGCTTGTGCTCGCCACCGTTCGCAGCTCATGTATTGAATTACCAGAAGCAGGCCCTCCTTATCGGTACATTATGTGCAGCCCGTGGTGATTTAACACTTTGAGCATTTCCCATCAGCCGACCCGACACACAAGGTACATATTGTTAACCGCCGCGGAGCGGAGGCCAGTTTGGAGTAATCTCGTAAAAAGTCCCCAAACTAGGTCGTTTTTGGTTGCCACCGAGGCAAGAGCAGCGTTTGACAGAACATCTGCAAACGAAATAGCCTCGGTTCGGTAACGGAAAGTTGAGAAAGCTGTGGCAGGTGGCAGACGTTGACCATCCAAGGGGCGTGGCGAAGGCAGGCGTTCTGCAGGTGCATAAGAGTCTTCGTCCAGTTTAAGGCTTTTTTAAAACTAAATTACAAAATGAACACGTTATCTTTTACAATATCATTTATGTGCAATTAAAAGATGGACCATTTGTATTAACAGATGAGCCGAAATTAGAAGGATCACATGAATAAGGTATACATGCTCTCCTAATTACAATGTGTGTAGAGCAGCCAAAGAACTTAATTTATTGCAACATGTCTGTGGTGTGACAGTCCCCAAGTTGTGCAACAGAATTAATGATTTAGTCTTTGCCAAAGGCCATAGACCTTGTGATCAAATTACAGGTAATAGGAAACCAACGTGCATGGTTCTGTCAAAGCTCCTCCCTCCACATGGGCTACATCACCAGCAGGTCAGCTGGCCAGTATTTTCACAGCCCACATTCAATTCTTGATAGGAATGGGGAATGTTGAGGTCATTTGAATATTTTAGTCTCTCAGCTGTCAACTTGCAAAGAAAAATTTGTGATTTTGTTTTGTTTGTTTTTTTCTTTGCTATAGGGAGATTCCCAGCTTTTGTAATGGCCACTACAGGCTATGTAGGTGAGATACAGCCAGCAGCCCAAAGCCAGGGGGCTGCTGTTACAGTCACACCAGGTCAACCTGATGCCAGCTCCACCCCACCAACAGCCCCTCAGTTTCTGGCTGAGATTCAAACGACCGTGGTCACGCCCACAGTTGTCACCGCAACTGGACAAACTTCTCCCAGTGAGCAAACTGCTTCCATCACCACTCAGAAAACTGCAGCTGGAAGCCAAGCGCCATCCACAGCGCAGGCCCAGACGGCTCCCACACAGTATGTGACTGCAGAGATTCAAGGATCCCCCACACAGTCTGGAAATTCCCAGAGTACCCCCCAGTACATTGTTGTCACAGTCACAGGTAAAGCCTCAACGTCACCTAAAGCTTCCTGATGTTTTGCTTTAAACGCATCACCTCAGAGCATCATGCTTATGTGTATGTACATGTTGGCAGCCTTTCAGTGATTGCTTGTCATAAAAATGGAAAGCTTAACCATTTGCACTTCGTCAAAAAAAGAGAAAAAAGCTCTTCACTTTTTGCAGGGCTTTGAAAACACAACATGGACTGTTTTTTCTCTTCCTTTTCTCTCCATTTTTAAGAGGGTTCCCTTCACTCAAGTGACAGTGTATCAGATTCCAGCCCTCCTCCAGCTGTGGTGCAGACAGGAGTTCCCACTCAAGTTGTTCAACAAGTGCAGACGGCACAGCAGGTGAAATGTGGACTTGCAATCAAGCACAACTTCAAGCTTTTCAAGTGTATTTGACTTCCCTCCAAAAGCTGCCTTGCATTTATCGTTTCTTTATCTCAACAGAGATCTGTGGTGCAGGCCACCTCCCAGATTGCCAAAACTGAGCCAGGCACACAGCTCAGTGTCACCAGTCTGCAGCCTGTTCACATCACCCAGGAGGTTTGTCAAACTTATCTCATCTGCCCTAACGTTATCAACGTTGTCAGGTTGATACTGTTTCATGTCTCAAAATCCAAAAATATTGTGACCACAAAAGCTTTATGATTTACACCACTTCAGTTAGTATCAGTCAGCTCAACAAATAATGGTATAACTAACGTTCAGCTTCCTTTTTACACCAAGGAGACCCGTTTAGGCAGGGATAAGACAGAGCAGCTTCCTCATAAAACAGAAGAGACAGGGTGCCAAGCCTGGGCAATGGCAGACTGCGTATTTGATCCCGACACCTGTAATTCCCTTGAGTGGTCCCATCCAGTATATGTATACCCTATGCAAGACAGGAGACAGATGAGAGGCCATCCTGCTGTCACCAGCTTTGACTGCAATCAGCTACGTGTGCTGAATTCAGCTGACGCTTTTCCAGTAGGCCAGGGACTCAAGGTAAAGGGCCCTACAAAGATCAGAGAACAGAAAGCCAGTGGCAATGAAATAGCCAGGGTTTTTGTAGCAGAAGAAGTGAAGGAGACTGATATGTCAACATTATGAAGGTTTTAATGGGATCCTTTTATGTGTGCTCACTCCTCAGGTCCAGCAGCAGCTCACTTCTGTGCCAGTGCAACATGTGTATACAAATCAAGTGCAATATGTTGAAGGAGACGCCAACTACACCACCAGCACTATGTCAGAATACAATTATTTTGGTGATTTCTTTTTAATAGTTCGTCGAGTGCTTCTCCTGCATTCTAATACATAATTTCATGTCTCTCATGCAGTCGATCTGGCACCTTCCCTTACACTGAAACCCCTCTGTACACCCAGACCACCGCTGCCCAGTACTATGAAGGTCAGCCAACTTCAGGCTCACAGCCATCCACACCTGGCACACCTCTGACCGTCTCCGTGACCACTGGCACCACGGGGGGCGTGTCTATGTTTGTGGCACAGCCCACTAGTGCAGCAGGGGGAGGGGCCACAGTGGTGACCACTGGTGGTACCACCAACGGGTCAGGGGAAGGGGCAGGCACCAACGGAGGCTCAGCAGGCAGCTATGTGATCCAGGGGGGTTACATGCTGGGCAGCAGTAGCAGTGGAGGGGCAGCTGGCAACAGTCAGAACTACTCACACACCGCCCGCGCCTCTCCAGCCACTGTGAGTATTACAGAGGGCGAGGAGAGTAGCGTGCCGTCGGCAGACAAGAAGGTATGCAGAGGCGCCAAGCGCAGGAATTTCTTCTCGTTCTGTTTTCATTCACGCAACCTCTTGGTGGCGCACAGTGATGACGTCATAGTTTGTTTTGGGTTTGTTGCATTTTCAAGTGGAAAGCACAATTAAAAAAGTGTCATTTTATCTCCAGAGCGGATGATGTAACACTTGGTGTCTCGTTCACAATCAAACTTATGGATAACGGTGTTTATTTTTTAACTGTGATTTCCTCCTTAAAGAAAAAACAAACCGTGACCTCATCATTCTCATATCATTGCAGTGCATGTGATGAGGGGCATTTTTATTTGCCTGAAATGCCCCTACACTATTTCTATTCATTCCAAATTCATCATATTGAATCTCATTTGATAATGACGACCAAAACGTCAGACATCTCATCAGTACCCCAGGTCATTGATTCATTGCATACCAAAGTTGTATGCCACGGCACGCAAACAAATGTATTTGTCTTTTCATTCCTCAATGATTGACAGATTGCAAATATCAGTGGATCTGTGTTTGAACTGTTTTTAATGATTACATAGATGTGTTTGCATGCACTGATTATTATATGGAACAACATGTGTGCTAACAGTTGTTTGTAGTTAATACACCCACACTGAGGTGGGTTTTTTTGTGTGTCCTGTGTCTGTTGGCTTTGCTAAATGCGCCAGCGATTTTCTTTTTTCGTTGCCTGTGTGTCAGGTACAGTGGTTGCTGGACAACTACGAGACAGCTGAAGGAGTGAGTCTGCCGCGGTCCACCCTTTACTGTCACTACCTGCTGCACTGCCAGGAGCAGAAACTGGAGCCCGTGAATGCTGCATCATTCGGGAAACTCATCAGATCTGTGTTCATGGGGCTACGCACCCGACGCCTGGGCACACGGTAAGCTTGGTCACCATCACCACAAAGTGAAATCCACAGGGTTCGTAAATCCATTTAATGGCAGCTGCTCGGGTGCTTGCCGAAAATGCCGTTTCCTGGTTCACGAACTGTGAAACTCTGCAACACGTTGTGGTATAGAGGAGTATAGAAGTGTATCTCTGAAGAGCAGGACGACTTGGAGGAAGAAAAATCCCTTGTGCTGTGTGTTGCAAATTCCATTGTTACAAAGATGCTGTGATGCATGATGAGTGCATACAGAGCAGTACACTTACTGAAACAGATGCAAATGTGAGTGCAGAGTGAGAGAGAATTTTTTCTCTGAACATCTATAGAGCTCTCTGGAGCATCGCAACACGTTTGCCTGTTGTGTAGGAAGAAATGTGGGTAGAGATGAAGACAGACAGCATGTGTGTGGGTGAGCCAGTTTGACAAAGGAAGGGAGAGTGAGCCAGAAAAATATACTTTTTACAAATGTATTCGATTTTATGTAATTTTTTATAGATGATATACAACAGAATATTTCTGTTTTTGAAGAATCAGATTTTATTAGCATATGTGGGAAGTATGGAGGAATTTATTAGAGCCCGAGATGGACCGAATAAACATTCTAATTTGGGGGTTTTTTAGTTGCATGTTGGCAAATGAATGTCCAGGATTGAAGTCGTACTAACACATTTGATGTCTTTGAACTACCAGGGGAAACTCTAAATATCACTATTATGGGCTGAGAATCAAGGCAGGATCTTCGCTTCTCCGACTGATGGAAGACCAGCAACATCTGGCGATGAGGCAACAGCCGTTCTCACAGAAACAAAGGTACACACACTCTCGCACTCCTCACCAAGCTTCACGCCACTGTAGCATTTTTCTCTCTTTCCATATCAACTTCACACTGCTTTATCACAGACTTGATTTTACTCTCTATGTCTCACATTATACCTCTTCCTGTGGTCCATGCCATGGTATCTGTGTACCCTTTTTTATTCAGACCAACTTTCCATTTTGTCTCACTTTATTATTTAATGTCTTTGTCTAGACCAGAATGTTTAATGTGCACTTTTGCCTCTCCCAATCAGGTTGAAGCCTGTGCATAAAGTGGAAGGAATGACCAATGGCACAGCGTCAGGGGCAGGCCAACAACAGCAACAGCAGCAGGGGTCCGGGCACGTGGACATCAGCACACAGGTGCAGCAGTACCAGCAGTTCCTCGGTGAGTCTATTAACAATGCGCAACCGTGAGAAGAAAAAAAAATCTCGCTTATAGAATCCCAGATGTATATTGTGTAAGTGTCATACTGTGAATTGACTGATTCAGCGTTTCCATTATGGCTGCGCAAAGAGCCTGCCGTGATATGTAACCAAGATACTGATCTTGAAAGAGCAGCACATTCACACACAAGGACACGTTTTAGGGAAACTTCAGAAACAAGTACTCTCACGTTCATTCGTACAAATGTATTGCAATATTTCTCTGAGCATCCAGCGTGTTTGTGTCCTGTATTCAGATGCGTCCAGAGCCCTCCCCGAGTTCCCAGACATCGATCTCCAAGGAAAGACTTTGCCAGAGGGCATTGAGCTGGAGCACATCAAGAGCTTTCAGCTGCTGTACAGAGAACACTGTGAGGTAAGGTGCTGGAGTTTTACTCAAATATGTGACTGAGAAAGTTGGAGGATCACCGCACGCTTTACATCAGCATCGACATCACGGCATCGGATGTATTCTATTTGTTTTTGTAGGCCATATTGGATGTGATGGTAAATCTGCAGTTCACCCTGGTGGAAACGTTGTGGAAGACCTTCTGGAGGTTCAGCCAAAGTCAGAGCGGCGATGCTACGCTGGCTGTGTGAGGGCTTCACTGCACAAATATTCACTCAAGATTCAGACTGAGCTCTAACATGGTTGGAAAATTCTCCCTGTTGCAGTCACAGATCAATTTCCATAATGACTGTGTGTGTCTTGGCAGTCACGATGAGTCAGAGAAGCGTCTCCCTAAATCCTGC
Organism: Malacoctenus gilli; assembly: GCA_032164315.1. Classification (NCBI taxonomy): domain Eukaryota; kingdom Metazoa; phylum Chordata; class Actinopteri; order Blenniiformes; family Labrisomidae; genus Malacoctenus; species Malacoctenus gilli. Next base: position 5,809,750 of record JASSRZ010000065.1, read on the forward strand.
CTGGTGTTGCTGTGCAAGTATGAGCCAGTGCTACGCTGGAGCCGTGACTGTGACAACAGCCTGTACCAGGGGCTGGTGGAGATCCTCATCCCTGATGTCCTCAGACCCATCCCCAGTAAGAACCCACCAAACGTCCAACTGTGCAGATTACAATAGGACAATAAAAAAGTAATCAGGTGACTGAAAACCCGTGTGAACCTTGACCTTTGCTCCTTACGAAAGCATCTTTCAAACTTTAGGACCAAGAACTACTGAGAATTGGCCTGTGGGAGGAATAAATAGAAACTCTGCCACATTTCATAATTTTATATGTCTTCAAAAAAATTCTGGCTGTCCTGTTTTGTGCAGACATGGCAGAACATAAAATTATACACTTCCTCTTTTTTCCAGCCGTCTGTTTCAGCAACTCGCTGGCAGTTACACTTTTGCTCTGTTTGAACCCGGTTTTATGCCAGCCAACAAAAACTGCTGTCTTTAAAGTCTTCACCCCACCACTGAGCAGCTCGAAATGTTTTCATCACTCATGCAACTTGGGCACACATGTTGCGCTTGTTTGACAGTTCTCCAAGGTTTATAAACTAAATCTAAACTTTGAAACGACTTCCTTTCTGCCTCACACAGGTGCCTTAACTCAAGCCATCCGCAACTTTGCCAAGAGCCTGGAGAGCTGGTTGACCAACGCCATGATGAACATCCCTGAGGAAATGGTCCGCATTAAGGTACACTCCCCTTGATTTGTGTTACAGCTCATTGAAAGTCTGATTTCTGGAGCCAAGAGCGAACGGTTTCTTTGGACTGAGAAAATGAAACAAAACCTTTTTTCCACTGACATGTTTGAAAGGAGAATCCTTCACATTTTGGTGGCTGACTTTTGTTTATTTCTTGATGCCTGGTCCCACGTGCACCTTGCATGTGCTCTCTCAGGTCACATCAGCTAATGCGTTCGCCCAGACACTGCGTCGCTACACCAGTCTGAATCACCTCGCCCAGGCTGCCCGCGCTGTCCTCCAAAACACAGCCCAGATCAACCAGATGCTGTCCGACCTGAACCGCGTCGACTTTGCCAACGTCCAGGTTGGTTTAGCCCCCAACAACTGATGAGTGATATTCGCAATATAACCTCATTTGAATTCAGTGGTCTGGTCAAACCAGTCAGTGCTACTTTCATTCTGTCTTTTTAGTGAAACAAGAGAATTGCCCTCTTTTTTCTGGCACTCTGCCTTTATTCTCATGTGCTGTGTATTAGTTTAAGTTTTGAAACAAAAACAAATTGGCTCCACCAAGTTTGATCTGAATCTCTTGTTGAGAGAGAATTGTGTGGTCGTGTCAGGTTACCTTTCTGCCCTTTTCTGGTCAAGCAGTACAGACACAAACTTTTTCCCCCTGGTTGTGCATCGGTCTGCAGGAGCAGGCTTCTTGGGTGTGCCGCTGCGAAGACCGAGTAGTTCAGCGCCTGGAGCAGGACTTCAAGCTGACTCTGCAGCAGCAGAACTCATTAGAGCAGTGGGCAGCGTGGCTCGATGGGGTGGTCTCCCAGGTCCTAAAGCCCTACCAACACAGCTCGGCCTTCCCGAAGGCTGCAAAGCTCTTTCTCCTGAAGTGGTCCTTTTACAGGTATGATGAGTCAACGGTCCCTGACTCAGTATCGGTAGGAAGTTGTAGTTTCACTTCTGATTTCATGTACAACTAAACAGTGAGGTTATAATCAGAGTAAAGCCAAAACTCAGAAGAGTCAGAGTGAATGTGAAACTTCATGGCATTTTTTTCCCCTGCGGATTTCAGATTCAGGAACTTTCCACAAGTATAGAAACAGTCCAAGCTGAACTCTTTGAGAAATCACTGAGTTCACTCCCACTGTCAGCCCCAATATTGTTCCATTCTGAATGTGCAACATGTTTTCATCGCAATGGGTTGTGACACGTTCTTCTGCTCGGCAGCTCCATGGTGATCAGAGATCTGACCCTGCGGAGCGCGGCCAGTTTTGGATCCTTTCACCTGATTCGCCTGCTGTATGACGAGTACATGTACTACCTTATCGAGCACAGAGTGGCACAGGCTAAAGGAGAGACCCCAATTGCTGTTATGGGAGAGGTATGAACCCAGACAGTCACAATTATACTAATAATGTAATATTAACGTAATGTTAGCCCTATTTAAAACATTAACCTTTTCTTCCCCTATCATCAGTTTGCCAGTTTGGGCCGAGGCCTGAACCAGCTTGACCCTGACAAAGGTCAGCGCTTTGTCACTCTTCAACCTCACATTTACCACGGTTGTTGGCCGGGCATCGTTTGTAACAATCTCTTCTCCCTTTTTGAATGGCAGAGGAGGAAGAGGAGGAAGAAGACGAGAGTGACGATGAAGGTCAAGAGCTGGTTCTTCCCTCGGATGCCGGCGTGCTCGGAGAAGAGTCTCTGGAGCCGCCGGCCAAGCTGGCCAGGACTGACCAGAGAGTCCTTTTCACCACCGGGTCGGGCGACAACTAACTACAGAGTGACACTGACAGATGTGGGCTTATTGTATCAAACACACAACAACACAAACACGTGTACAAAAGAACACTAATTTATACACCAGACACATGTATATAGATCTTGTCAGTCTGCGTGCAAACACACACTATCGCTGCATACAGTTTTAATTGTGTGTCATTTAGATACATGCACACACACTCAATCAAAGCACACACACAGTCAGACACTGCTGCTGCCTGGATGGCAAAAAGACCCGACGGCGACATTGATGGAAGCTGCGGTCACTGGCGTCGCAAACTGGTGTCGGTTCAAAAAAATCCTGAGATTTTCAGTCCAAAAAAAGCAGTTTGACCTTTAGTTGTGTGAATCTGTTAAAAAAAAAAAGAAAAGAAGAAAGAAACTAAAGCCAGGCATGTTTTATTTCTCCCACCGCATTGCAATCTGTAGCTTTGCTGTCTCCACCCTCGATCCTCCGAAAACTGTCACTGCCGTAACTAAGTGGTCTTTTCAATACTGTGATGTGTATGTTAAGGTAACGTCTGAAGGAGGAGGGTGCTTAGTTGACATGAATGGTTGCTGAGGTTAGTTGTTCTGAAATCATTTTAGGCTACAGTAAAACTCACTCAGAGGGTCAGACACACATCCAAACCAGTGAGGTGATTGGGATTTTTGACTGGGTTTGTGCAGTGTGTGTGTGCGCGCGTGTGTGTGTGCGTGTGCGTGTGTGTGTTTTACCGTCTGCTTGTATGAGCACTGTGGTCACACCGCTCTGCTGTTATTCCCCAGAGGAGGACCGAACATGCTTTCCTATGACCGTGTGCGTCCGGTTGCGTGATTGTAAACAAGGTGTTGTTCTGTAGATATTTTCTGAAGCGGTCTGATTTGGTGTAGATTTCCAGTCTGATTCAACGCGCCTGTAAAGGAAACGTCGGTGTGCTCTCGGAGGGCCTGTCACAGCTGCTACTGTCACTTGTAAACATGAAGCTACAGCTGTTAAATATGGACTCCAATTAGTTGCTGCAAAAAAAAATCCTCTCTTCTCTTGAACATCTGGTTCCACGAGAGAGGTGCTGTATGTGTCATATCTCATGTTCAAAGTGCTTCAATCTCGTCCGTCAGATTAGTTCCTTTGTTGCCTCATTTCTTTCCTTTTGACGTGATGCTTTCTTGCCTTTTTTCCGATAATTTTTTCCGTGTGTGTGCCAAAGCGATACGCTTTCTCTCCTCTTGTTTTGACATTCTATGTTTTAGGGAGGACTGTGCCTGAGTAAGAACGGTGATATACTAATATTCTACTGTATATTTATCCACTATTTTCAATTTTGTTGTCACTAAGTGAACCTCTTGTGCAGTGTATGGTGCTGTGTTGTCGCACATTGTGAGCAACCTTTGTGTGCATTATTGAGTTGTGATTGTACGTTCAGTTATCAATCCTGTATCATATCTGATGACTTTTTTCCACAAACAGGCCAAGGCCCTGCCTCTTTGCACATGTTGACTATTGTCTTTAAAACTCTGAGAGATCTGAAACCGCTTTTTTTCCTCTTTTTGAATTCTTTTGATCCTATGGGGTGTTTCTAACAGTGAGGTGGAGGTGTCAGTTTTTCGAAAGGTGAGACATCCAACCGCATTTTCTGCACAGTCCTCCACCAACGCTCATCGCCCTCGTCTCGCTGCGTTCCCGCCCTCCTGCCAATGGCTTTGTTTTGCTTCAGACATTCATATTCTTAAGCACTGTTTGTCAAGATTGGTTGTCGTAAACGCGTCATTTGAAATCTTTTCCGATTCAATGTCTTTGAATAGCTGCTGTGTGCGTCTTTTCAACAGGCATTGCCAGCCTCAAACCAGCACATCATCCTTTATATGGAGTTTAACGCTACCACAGCTGAGTACATATCACTCCAGTCTTTTAATGATCTACAGCGTACAGAATGGCCATTGTTTACCCAGTAAAAAAATGTTTAGTCATTTTTATAGTGCATCGTTTCTTATGTACAAAAGAAATTGAGAAAAAAAGATGTTCGGTGGCAGTGTTTTATGAATTTGGTCTGCTATAAGTATGACTGTGCCTTTGGAGGTGGTAGAATGCAATTCAGATGTTTTTAATTTTAAAGATATAAATTAAAAGAATTTTTAAAATTGCAGAACATTGTGGAAGATTTTTCTTTCAGAAACTTTGAGCGTGTGTCTGATTTTTAACATTGTTCGACGCTGTGCAGAGACCTTTTTATGCAGCAAAGCCACAGTCTAACACCTGCTCAGCTGGAACTGACACTGGTTTCCTTCACTAACCATTCTGTCTGCTTCCACTTCTGCTACAGTGACAAACAGGAACCCACCACCTCACTCTGTACTAAGAAACTAAGACGGCACGTTGAGCGATGAATAGAAACATGATGGGAAACCTTTGTGTAGAATGAGACACATTGTGTTATACTACGAGTATTACATATTACTAGTACTACTAAAACTCACCGTAGTGTTTAATCTGTGTCTGAAATTGTGGTAATAACACAGTTATGAGTTATATGGTTTCTCATTTTAGTGGCCACACCTACAATACAGTACAAATCTCTGTAGAAACTTAACGTATTTAGATTTAATTGGAAAATATATGTACTGCACTTTTTACATTTTACCCCATGACATTTCACACCTTTGTAGTTCATGATTGAAGGAGGACAAACAGAGACACCCAGTGGGGTGTTTAGGATACCTCACCTTGGGTTTTACATCTTTGCTACACACACGATTCAATGCCAGTTGTAAAGTAATTCACATAAGTCTTTTTAATTCTGAGTATCACTGCTGCTGGTGGTCGTCTATTAACATTATCAACATTGCTGCCAAGACTCACAGCTGCCGATCAGAATACAAGAATGGTACCTGATACATCTCTGCATGTTAAAACCAACAGCTTTATATTGCTGAATATATGTATTTACACGGTATTTGCTCGAGTGGGACGCGTTGGAAGACATTTTGCGCGGAAAGAATATGTTGGCAATCATGAAAGTAAAGTAAAAGAAAACATGCAGCCTTGAAATAAAAGAACCGGAGAAGTGGGTGACGATTGTGGAAGAAGTATTGCTCAGAAAGATGAAGTGCTGTTGTCCTGTTGAGTTCCCGCGTTGGTTCTGTCATCCACTTTAGACTTCAACAACCAAAACAATTTCATTTTTTTCATCCCTGAAGACTTTTTTTCATCTTTCAGCCACAGTAATCCAGTGTTTTCCAAACTGAAAAATGGAAACAAACGGTGCCTGGATTGCAAACTGAGAAGACAATCATGGAGAGTAAACTGAGGCAACATAAACCACGTGGTCATTACAAACCTGCAACAACAACATGATGAACTACGTGTCAGCTCTTTAAATAAATCTCAGTCATCACTACAAACAGTGCACAATTATGAACGAGAAGCCCGAATGAAGCAAATATGCATGAGCAGGTCAGTGCTGCCCTTCGTTTTTTGTCCAACCAAACCCTGTCATCTTCAACAGTGACCCCCCCCCCCTCCCCAAAAAACCCAGACACACACACACACACTATAGGATTGCATGTGTTACAACATAGAACTGTCTCATTCATTCAAAAATAATATAAAGCTCCAACGACCCCAGTTTACACAGTTCAACACACAACGCAAGTCTCAGCAGTGACATGTGACCCTTTAGATTAGGAAAGAAATCCAAACACCTTGAAAAATATTATTCAACATACATAATGGTTATAGTCCTTAAAGCTCTGTGCAATTAAGTTAATATAATATGTAAATTAAGTTAGGTGTTTTAAAGTGGATGATAGTTGAAGTTGAAACAGGTGCATTGGCAACTCAGTCAAAGATGTAAGCGATTCAAGGCTTCCATAAATATGGAAATACACGCAGAGGCAATTTAGAGGCTTTGTGTGTATTTCTCAAAGTTGTATTCATCAGTCTGATGCTCCGCTCAGCGGCGAAGCAATGGTTCAGTTCATTTTTTTTAGTAAAAATTACTGAGATGATGTTCAGATGCAAGAAGGTGATCCGTTTCTCCTTGGAACAAATTAAAACAGGTGTAGCTTCAAATGGCTAAATCCTGGCTTCAAGTTCAGCGTCCTCCTCTTTCATCCGTCTCATCTTCTTGACAAGCTGCAACAATTGCTCACTGCGTCTGCAAAACCAGTAGAAAAGAAACACAATCCTCTCAATAGACTGTTTATTTCCATCAAAATCTCAACAGATCTACAATGAAGGCCTCCAGGTGAGCGTAGCAGGCAGAGTAAAGCCATGCCATGTGGCCTCTGTACCAACCTGCCCCTGCTGGGGAGCGGCTGCAGGCTGACCGGGAGCCTGTCCCGTTTGTCCATAGTAGGCAGCCTGCTGCCTGTAGTACTCTGCCCAGGCTGCACTGTAGTCCGGCTGTCCACCCGTTGTGGATGCTGCCCCGGCCGCTGCTCCAGGAGCAGCTGGTGCAGTCCCGGGTCCAGAGCCGCCTGACTGGGCTGAAAACGATTGAGGGAGCAGACACAAGACGACACAGTATGATTATCGGGTATGATTTCTAACATTTGACGTATCGGCTTTAGGGGTCGTTATTTAGTTTTGCTCACCCATCTTTTTGTAGTACTCCTCCCAGGCCTTGGTGTAGTCTGGCTGCCCCCCAGGAGCCTGTGCTGGCTGGGTCTGGTCCCCAGAAGTTTGGGCACCTCCAGCCGGGTTTGCGGGGTACTGCGACGGCACAGCCCCCCCTGATGGCTGCTGGTAGTACTGAGCGTAGTAGGCCGCCCAGGCCGCGTTGGGGTCGTTGGCTGCCGCCTTGCCTAGAAAAGATGCAGGGTGGAGGGGGTGAGGTCCTCATAGGGTGAGGGTGAGCCCCTGCTACTGGCCTGGAGACCGGGCTTGGAGACCAGGGGGGGAAACAGAAACATGGTTAGCCAACACTGCTCAACATACAAACTTCACATTACCAGCAGTACTCCTGTTGAAGTATCCAAATATAGAAAAAATATATCATTACTCGTCAGAAAATAACTGCAAGACAAATACAATAAGTATGTAGTTTGACTGCTGTAGAAGGTAAAATGAATTTGAAGTAGGGGGCCATGCTTAAAGTGACACAAACAGATCGAGGTTTATCCCTCAAATGTAGCAGAGGGGGTAACCATGAGGGTGACTCACTGGGGTCATGAGGTGGCTGGGGCTGCCACTGCTGGTAGGTGTTGTTCCAGCCCTGAGGGGTGTACTGATGAGGACCAGGTGGTCCTCCACTGAGGGACAGAAGAGAATTGACCATTCAAATGTTTGCGCTCTTGAATTTGATTCCTGGTGCACTCAGCTGAAACGACACAGGCTTTTTAGTTTGTTGTAAAACTTACTGCGGTGGTCCGGGAGCCCCTGGTGGGCCTGGGGAGTATGGATTTGGGTTGTAGGGACCCATTGGCCCCGCAGGACCTGGACCACTTGGACCTGGACCCATTGGACACAGAGGAGCCTGAAACACATGGTGCAAAATGAACACAGTGTCTAAGAAAACACAGTAAACGAGTCTCAAGGTGTCGTTTTTAGGCAAGAACAGGCTAGAGCACTACCTCTATTTTCTCCTCGATGAGCTGTTTGGCATGGTCGATCTGCTGCGGTGACCCCCGTATAATGAACATCTTGAAGTTCGGGTCCCCGTTGGGGGGCGGCTGTCGAGAGATTTCCACAAATGCCCCCGTCTGTTGGTTGATGGACTTGACGTTCTCTCCTCCCCGACCAATCACGAGCCCACATTTGTGCGCAGGAATGGAGAAGGTCATTTCCCCTCCAGGCGGGCCCCAACCACCCTGTCCCCCACCGCGGCCCCTGTTGCCTGCAGGCATGCCTGGCGGACCCGGGGGACCCTGTTGAAGGAGGTGATGAAGTTCCATGACTGTGACTCGTAAATGTTTACACTGACTCACTAGCAGGGCAGATGAAAGTGTGAGAGGACGCTGTCCGTACCCCTTGTCCTTCCTCTCTGACTCTGATGCTCTGCAGCAGGTCGCTGATGATCTGGGCGGCGTGCTCGCAGCGGTCGGGTGGGCCGCTGATGTGGGCAATCTTATCTGGACCGCTTCCGTCATCTAAGAGAAGGATTTGGATCCATTAAGCTGACATCAGCGCAGACTCTGAGTCATCATGCAAACTCTGTTTAGCTAATCGCTTCCACAACCTACACATAACTTCTAGTTGCTCCAATTCATGAAAAAAAACCCTCAACTGTAATGAAGTCAATTGGTAGTGTGGAAAACACCAACCTCGGCATGAATTAAAACCAAAACCAAGGACCTTTACTGCTACAATATACAGTCACAACAAACGTAACCAGGCCTGATGAACTGTAAAGTGCGGCTGATGAGGTTGGAAAGCATCAGCTCAGTATCCACATCATACCTTGCTTGAACTGTATCCTGACTCCGGCATCATTCTGGATCTTTTTGATCATTTCTCCATTGCGACCAATGACCACACCCACCGAGTGTCGCGGTACCGGGATCTGTGAGAAAACACAAACACCCGTTCCCTTTCTGAGCCTGCATTTTGCTACCGATTCACTTCCACTCCCGCTCCTCCAACTCACATCCACGCCTCCTCCCATTCGGGAACCAAACTCGTTCCGCTCTCCAAAGCCGGGGTGATCTCTCTCCCTCAGAATCTCCTGCACCATCTCCTGGGCTTGCTAAAAGAAACAAAAACAGGACCATGTAAGGACCACGCCATATGGAGACATCTTTTGGCTTGGCAACATAGTTTTGTAGCGCTACCTGGACTTTGTACGGATCTCCAATAATACGCAAAGGCTTGTCAACGTTGGGTCCCTGAGAAGCATCCTGGATGAGGATCATCTTCACCCCTGCACGCTCCTGATATCACACACAGACATTCAATATTTTCACATCCACAGATGCACACATGTTGGGTGAAAACCGAAAAACTATCATCACCTGCAGCTGCTTGATGGTTTCTCCTCCCTTCCCGATGACGAGGCCGGCCTTGCCGGCGGGTATCATCATCTCGTGAACGGCTCCATTCTGCCCATTGGTGGACTCGTGGTAGGAAGAAGGAGGTGAACCTCGTCCTCTTGACACGATCTCATCCAACAGCATCTTGGCTTTCCTGGCCGAGGAAACGCTCGCAAGTCAGTCCGCGTTCATTTTACAAAATAGTCATTGAATCTTTTTTTCAAATGACAGAAACATTCCTATGTAAAGGAAGGTTTAGAAGGGCCAGCTGTGTTCACTGTGAGCAACCACTTCTGACGATCTCAAAGAAACTTACAATATGGAGTCTTGGGATCCTGTGAGAGAGACACTCCGATCTGGAAGACCCCCACTGTCTGGACACACAAAAACAGGCTCAGTGAAACAACACATTGATAAATAATGCAAGGTCTTATGAAAGATAGATAAATGTTAGGATAACAGGCAGTACCTGGAGCTATCTGAACCTTGCAACCCGAGTCCTGTTGAATCTTGTTGATCTGTTCACCTCCGCGGCCGATAACTGTAGAAACAAGAACATCACTGGTTAAAAAAAAAACTACAAAAAATGGTATAAATGACAAAAGGTGTGTTTAGATGAAGTTGAGCGGCACTCACTGAGTCCCACCATGCTGTCAGGAACACTGTACTCCTCTGTGGTGGAGGTAGGTCTGAAAAACATCATTTCAGGATTGTACATTTAGCTTTAATTCCTCCCCAAATATGACGACTGATAGAGTTAAAACGTTTACAACATCTTCAAGTTCTCACCTTTGCTGTGCAAGTGCAGCTAACTGTGCACCAATGGCTGCAACAGAAAAGAAAAGTGAGTAAACATGTAGTTGGATTCCTCTTTGAGCTGAGCAGAGACGGTGTGTCACAGATGAAGCAGAGTGGGCAGCCAGATCTGCCCTCTATGAACTGTGTCTCAAACTGCTCCTGAAGCTGTCAGCAGTGTTGAAAAACACCGGGTGGACACTCACACAGTGCTTTGGCAGATTCCAGGTCAGTCTGTGGCGCCAGCTTCTTGCTCTCCGGTTCATCTGTCAGGCGAGCGACCGACAAGCGGAATTCAGCATGTGTGCGGGGATACTGTAAATTATGTAGAGGTGTGGTGGCCCTTTTACCTGCGTCCTCTAGCGGCCGCTTCTGTGGCGTGAAGGGAAAGCCGTCTGATGCCGAGCTGTTGTTCATGGGAGGACCAGCATCCCCGCCGATCTTAGCAGCGATCTGGAGAAGAGGACAAAAGTCACAGTGGACGTTGACACCTTCTACTTAAAACATCTGGTTCGACCAAGCGTACTTTGGACTGAGACGCGGGACGTGTACGTCACGCACTCGTAAACCGAGGGACACTGATGTCTCAGAGTAACACTACAGAAAAACACAACGGTCCTTCTTTTCCTTCATTGAAGCCTCGTCAAGATAAAGCAGCGAAGAGCCTCGCGGTAGAAATGTCACCTTTCATATGTGATGCGTGGGGAGTTGAGTCCAACCGGTTAGCCGCCGAGCTAGCTGTCCTAGCCCGCCGTCTACCCACTCGTGTCCCTCACCTGCCGGGCCCGCTGCACTGCGTCCGCGAACGCATCCTTCTTGATACCCGCGGCTCCGTTCCCGAGAGCCGCCTGTCCGCCGAGGGGGGGTCCCGAGCCCGGCGGCGGCACCGCGTTGTACTCCGACATGACAACCGGGAGACAGGGTGAGGACGAGGCGCGAGAAGACGGACGGGAGCTGCGCAGAAGTGGGAAGGAAAGTCAAGAAACTGACGAAGACGGGATAGCAGCGGAGATACGACGGTGGCCGGGAGGGACCATTCGCGGGGTTCCCGACCGGGTTCCACGACAGCCTGTCAAACTGACACTTCCGATTAAAATGATGACGACTGACAGACGGTGCTTTCACTTTGTGTTTTAATGGAATTGGTGCAAACTACGGAACAATGTTGTGAATCATTTCAATATCAGCAATAACAAACTTGCTTTTGTTTGATAAAAATGACAGTTTACAAAATCATATTCACAACTTCCATTGTTTTCCCATTCTTCTCTGCAGAAATTGAGATCGAAAAGGATAGATGTAACATAAAAATGTTGAGATATATACAGTTCTTGATGCCAAAAACATTGCATCTACTTTTACATTCAACTACAATAAAAGCTTCCCCACCCTCATTCCTCATGCAAAGTGCGTTCAAAACAGCAATAGGGCAAATGAATGCAATAATGTGCAATCAAGAGTACATTTGATATGAGTATGCATCTGCGTGAGCTGTCCATGTAACTTCATTTTCTCCCACTCAGTTGTAAACACAAAATTGTGTTTGAGGAAAATCCAAAATATGGTTCACACATTTGAACAAAGGATCATTCTCCACGCACTCGTCAGTTTCTGTCAGGTTATTAATGGCACTGCTTTGCTGGATGCTTTGCAGCAACACTCTTCACACTTTTGTGTTGCATCTGTTGTGTTCAAAGGGAATGTCTGCGTTGAGTTTCCACTTTGATTGCGTGATGAATGGATACTCTGTGCGGTTCTGGGAAATAGCAGGTTGTGAGCTGGTAATGTTCATCTGTCAGACAGCTTTCATCCATGCAGCTGCCAAGGCCAGAGGTGACATCAGAGCGCCGCGATGCCGTCCTCCATTCGAACACCTTGGCAAGTGCCCCTTGTCTCCGTAACGCTTTCCCACATTCGGAGGGGAGGTCCTCGCTCACTGAGAAAGAAAGATGGTGGAGGTGATTCATAACAACAATTTGGATTCATCTGAAGTCCTGCAGGACGATATCAGTGTGGCTGTCACAATCTCATGAGCCAGAACACGGTGGTAGATCTACTACAGAGGGGCCTCAGAATAAAGAAGACTTTAAAGAAGACACAAGACTTTTAGTGGAGCTCCAATCACAACACAACCACAATTCAGAATATCGGGCAAAGTGAGGGTCCTGTTGAAAGAAAAAGGATTCATGTTTGTTGGTTTTCTTCAGAATCTACTGGAAGTGCTTGGCTTTAATATTGTTGTGAACGGAGGTCTACACATTTAGTTAATCCATTGATACCTAGCTTACAGCAGCACTGTAAACATATTTGCATTGTTTTTATTTTTAACCGCATCTGACGAGAAAAAAACAAGTAGCTTCACTCACTGCTTGGAAGGAAGGCTCCATCGAAGCTGGCCGCTGTATTCACAGACGGCAGAGCTGATTCCTTGGGTTCATTGGCAATAGCTTTCATCATTCGATCTATGAGCTTCCGCTCCCTCCTGTTCCACTCGTCCTCGGTCAACATCACTCGTGTGGTTGGCCAAGACCACTTCTTGCCATCATTGGTGAAGCAGCGCCCCTTGTTAAGCGTTATGATGTCAAACAGCTTTTGGAACAACTCTCCAAACTCCTGGGAATAGACGTTGTGGAAGCAGGAGATGGCGTAGTATCTGAACCCACACCTCTCCACAAGCCGCTGCAGAGCCTGGCCCTCTGCGGCGATGTAATGCTGAACACTTCTGTTGTTGAGCCAGTCCCTCCAGGTGAAGAGGACCATGCAGTGCCTCCAGACATTCTCACCAAGCAGCGCCAAAAGGTTGACCATGGTTTCGACATCTTCCTCCGTGTACGCTTCGGAAATGGGAACCACCAAGAGAAAAATATCTGGCCCCGGAGAGCACATCGAGACGCTGCGCAAAACTTCACTTTTGAGCCAAGTAGGCGCTGATGTGTTTGCATTCCAGCCTGGTGTCTCAATGACTGAGACGTTCAGTCCATCGATCCTGTTTTGATTTTTTATACAGTTGGCTTTTCCTCTTTGATCTACAGATTCCTGTAACGAAATTGACGAGATTACATAAGAAAACGTCCAAGTATGGAGAAGATGAAATTCGATTGCGAACTTTATTACCTGACTGCTAACAGTTGAAAAGAATGATCCTCCAAAACAGAGCAAGTTTCCTGCCAGAGTCTTGCCAGACTCTTTTCTGCCAACCAGTATGATTCTCATGTCAGTGACTGGGTTTCTCTCCCCTGTTAAGGGAAAACCAACTCAGTGAAACTCCTACGTAGTGATGGACAATGCTCCCTTCATCATGTCGCTTTATGTTGGTTACTTTAACCTCAACACACAAACTAAAATAAGCATAAATTGTATTTAAAGTCTGTTTCTGTGAAACAATCATGTGCACTTGAAGAAAGTGTCATTCTTAGTATCCAGGACGCAACACATTTTTGGTTTATAATTACCTTCGAACAACTCTCTCAGTATCCTTGACTGTCTTGTGGTTACCTGGCTCATTCTTCCTGCCACCTCCTCCACACTCTCTCTCAGGGCCTCATTCAGTGCCGTGTTGCCCACCTCATAATGGGGATCTTGGTTTCCTGCCCACATCTCTTCGATCTTCTCCAGGAGTCCCTCTACCTGTCCCTCGTCCACGCAGTGGCTGTTCAGGACATGATATCGGTTCTCGCACTTATTCGCCAGCCACTGCAGACCTTTCTCACTCTCTATACGCTCCTCCACTGTCTTTACTCCCAGCCAGTCACCTCTGGTGAACAGAATGATTGTGTGCTTCCAAACGTCGTCCCCGAACAGACCCATGTGCTCCTTGACGGCTCTGTGATACGATTCATTGAAAGCAGATGCCAGACCGATAACGAGGAGCACCGCATGGGGTCCTGGAGGGCACAGATGCATGCTACTCCTTATCTCAAGTTTGTCCATCTCAGCCGTGTCCTGGAGAGTGTGGTTGTACAGCCAGCCGGGAGAGTCCACCACTGTGAGCGTCCTGCCCGCAACCACGCTGTGGCTGATTTCACAGGAGACTGTTGTTCTTCTGTGATCAACAGCAAATGCTTCTTTCCCCAGAATGGCGTTACCTGCCGAGCTCTTTCCTGACCACTGTGCACCAACCAGAACCAGTCGCCAATGTAGCGGTTGGTTTTTCACACCTGTTGACATAGAACCAAAACAAAATTAGACCTGTATCCCGAGATATTGTGGTGCTATTTTTTAAAAGTCATTCTCCTCATGACTCCCATCATCTGACAAGAGCAAAAACACTCAAACATGTGAAAAAGGATAAAAAGTCAGTCGAGCTCCAACACAGTAGAGGTTAAAACACATGAAATGAGTGTTAGTTTTCTATAAAGCGTACAGTATTTGGAAAATACAAAGTGTTGACTCACCTCTAACGAGCGCTCTCAGTTTCCCTCTTTGTTTCTGCACTTCATCAGATCGTTTTGCTGCCCTTTCAACAATCATTGTCATTTCTTTCCTCAGAGTGGTTTCGTAAGTACTTCTGACTGGGAAGTGACAGCCCCCATTCTCCTCAACCATCATATGTATTTTCTCCAAAAGTTCTTGGACTTGACCACTGTCATGAGTATTGGTAATATCCATGACGTGTTTTCTGTTCTCACATTTTTCAAGAACCTGCAGCAGTAACGGAGAATTTCTGATCTTGGATTCTACCTGTCTCTCACTGTATGGCGGATACACAGTGAACAGCACGATGGTGTGACTAAACACATTGTCGTGGAAAAAGTTCAGATGCTCTTGTAGAGAGGATTTAAAATTCCGAGAAAGACGTAAATGAATTGGAATGACCAGTAAAAAAACATGAGGCCCAGGAGGACACAGATTGACGCTGTTCATGATTTCTAACTGGTCCAGCTTCGGGGTGTTGTGTTGCGAATAATGCCACCACCAGCCTGGCGTATCAACCACTGTGACCTTCCCATTGTGCACCGTGTTCTGCCGTGCCACACTCTTGGCTGTTCTCTTGCTGGTGTCAAAAACAGTTTTGCCCAGTATGATGTTTCCCGCTGCACTCTTATGACTCGGCATCCCAGTTAATTCCCTCCCGCCTATCAAGACAATTCTCAACTCTGACGAGTGGCCACTTTGACCTGAAATGAGAAAACAAAACAAATAATATTCTGAGTGAGCAGAGATTTCTGCTTAAAAACAAAGTGGTAATGCTCCTCAGCACTGCTGCAAAAACTCAGGCCTGTTTTGAGGGACTGACCGCATGAATTTTTGCTGCTAAGAATGCTTCCAAAACTATTTTTTAGTGAATGTAGTTCAGCATGCGATCCAGAAATTCAAGTTGTGCCTGTGCTGTGAGCCAAAAAATCCTCAAAGAAACCATGAGCATGCACAATTCAAACTGTTCATAAGATGAACTGAAGCGGTTTGTAGATATCATGAGATCAGCAAGCATCAAAGATTATCTTTGCAACTTCAACAAAGCGTTCTTCCCAATGACTTCTTGATCGGTTCCAGAGATAAACAGGTGAACTGATCATTCAGAGCTCGGTAAAAGTTGTATTGGTGATCACAGACAAACAGAAACTTGTATTCGCACGGTCACTCACCAGAGCTGTTCGCCATCGTTCTAAATGAGATTGTTTATACTTCCCAATTGCTGGTTTGAAGAGTTCAGAGAGTGATAAAAACTGCGTGACCTGAGGAATGCACTTTTGCACACTTGTACTCAAGTGTTGAGCTTGAGCAAAACAAGGTGTGGCTTTTTTTTTTCTCTCCAGTGTGTCAGTGAGGTAGCTTGAGGGACATTCACAACAGTGACACCCAAAGACAAAAACTGTTTTTTTTTTAGGAGAACACATTTTTTCAATGCACTTGAATTGAATTGGTTTACTTCCACAATAGAAAATAGATGAACAAGTTGCATAGGATGAAGCTGGATTGCGACACACAAACAATAGGTTTATCATTATTGTTTAATTGTTTGAGTGATATCAGGTATAAAAATATCAACTTTCTTGTGAAGTTTTCACCCAAAAGTTTATTGATCATTAGAAAGTATTAGGGAGGAAATCACTTTTGTTTGCATGATTACAAAAAATGCAGTATTCCTGCTTCAATGTGTTTTTTCGATCCGTAACAAACTATTTAATTATGTGTAGTATATATTATCATCTCTTCATTTTTCACTAAATTCGATACCAAGTTGTTTCGAACTAAAAACAGAAGATAGTTCATCCTGCCAGTAGGAGGTGATGTTTCCTCCTCACTGTATGGATGCGACCCGCCATCTTTGCTATGGGCAGAATGCGTCACGACATGACGCAGAGGTTTTCTTCCCTGTGATTGGCCGAATCGTCTCGTGCCAAAGGTCACGTATATTTGGCGCTCTTCGTTCGCGACCGGTGTGGCGCGTTTTTGAAACAGGGGCTGGAGGGAATTTTGCCGATTTTGAACCCCTAATGGAAGCATTTCGGACATTATTACGTTAAAACTCACCCTCGTGCGTCGGTGTTTCCGTGTGTGACGGGAAAATGCCCGGAGCACTTCGGGGAGCAGCGAGGAGCGTAGCTGCTTCGAGACCGACGTCGAACAAAGTCTGCTAGCTTGTTTTTATGCGGGGAAGTTTGTTTGTCTGCTGGCAACAACAACCGTAGGTTTCGTACGATGAACGTACCTTCTTTTGGACACTTACTCTAAACTTGAAGGAGGTAAAACGCCGGAAGAGACGCAATTTGACGTCGCAAACAGGTCACCTGTTCAATAGAAACGGTGAGTAATTGAAAATTTGATGTTACGTGTTTATTGCTGCCATTCAGCTGCGAAAACTGCGTCCTGGTCAGAGTATGAACTCTACGCAATCATTCTTTTCATGTTGTAACATAATGGTGCATGCATCTTTTTATAAAATTTATTCCAGCTGTTCTTATCTGCTCATCTCGGTGCTTCTTACAACGTGTCTGATAATAAAGGCAAATCGTTGACCCCCAAAATTGAAAAAAATACAGTGTGTGTGCATCATGTTTACCACTTTTAATGCCCTCTTCGTATCAATTTATCTTGAATGGATATGATTAATATCTTGCTGAGCGTCTTTTGAGAATAACTGATTCACTTCTCATTTATGTCATATTAAACATGTGATTACAGTATGACAAGTTGATGGTGTAAACATGATGGTTTGAGGTATTTTGGATGAAACCTATTATAAGACACCTAATTATCTATTGAGCTCTTCTTATCCGATCTAGCTCTTTTGTTTTTGTTTGTCTCATAAGCTTATGTTGTTATTTTTTGAGGTAAAAAGGCTGACAGAGAGCATGACAGACAGTGAGGTGCTCAGTGACAGGTTGCTCACTGCACTCTAGTGCTCTGTCACCTTATTCTTTGCTCTTCAGGTTTCCTCGCATTATGGCTGGTGTGGTGGCTATGGCTTCTGTCATTGAGGACTTTGAGAAACAGGTATTGACGTGACCCTTGACAGCATGAATCAGCTTTCTTATCATGCTTGAACATTTTGTGTGGCGAAGCGCTGGACTAACTTCACTGTTCTCCTCACCAGCCTTGCAAGAAGTCTCGCAAAGATGTCGGAAGCCCCGTCGTTAAGTCAATCACAAACTATTTCCCCCCTGTGGCCAAGCCTGCGGAGAAGCCTTTTTCTCCTCCTCGCTCCAACAACATCATGCACTACTTCAGTCGCAAGCCTTCATCTTCTAAAGAAAAGAGCAGCACACCTGAACAGTCCAAAGAAAATTGTCGGAGGTTTCAGTCAGCAGAAAAACCTACAAACTCAGAGGAAAGGAAACCGGCGTCTCAGAGACGGGGGAGAAAATCCAGCAAAGCTGCCAGGAAACTTGTAGCAGCTGAACCTGTTGATTCCACTGAGGATGTAAGTTGTGTGATTATCGAAGATGCGTGTGAAAGCAAAGGAGTCCTCGAAAGCAGTACATCACCTCCTCTGGCCCAGGTCTGTGCTGAGTCTAATAGGAAATCAGCTGACGAATCCAGCATTGACAAGCAAGAGGAAAACAAGGAACATTTGAGCAGTGGCTCTGGATGTACGGCTCACGTGGAGGACAGTTCTCAACTGAAGGTCATGGAGTTATCTCCTATTGTCCCATTAAGGAGTGAAGAGAAACAAGTGGGAAGAGCAGCACTGAATGCTAAAAAGAGGCACCAGCAGGAGACAAAATCTTCAGATACAGAGGTGGAAGAAGTGGAGAGCTCCATGTGTGATGTGAGCATGGAGGTCAATCTGGATGAGGCGTCTCAGTTAAACAACAGTACAGTTACAATCTCCTTTGAGGAATTTGTTCGAAGTCAGAGTGAAGAAAAGACTCACGAGGACGGAGGAAGCACAGCAAATAAAATAGAGTCTCAACAGTCAGAAGTCTCTCAAGCAGAAGTGAATGTGGGCAGCGGAGAGCCATCTGTCCAGGTTTCTCCTCGGACTCTGACCATCCAGGCTGATGTTCATGTGTCGCCTAAACAAGAATCAGCCAAAGCGGCGGGAAAAGTAGCTTCCATTTTTAACCGGAGAAAAAAAACGCTCAGCCTCACAGAGGCCATCGCCTCTCCTCACTCTGATGCGGGACAGCAACCACCTCCTCTCACTGTCAAACGCAAATCCAACGTGGTTCTTGAAGAGAATGATCTGGAGCTCACAGAGTTTGAGGGCGAATTCACCTCCAAGTGCAGCATGGCGGAGAGGAAGCAGTTCATGGCTGCTTTCAAACAGCCGAGTCTGGATGGGTCCAAAACCAAACCCGTCAAGAGCCAGATGAAGCAAAAGCAACCTGAGGAAACGACTTTGGCGGCTGAGGATGACACTGCCGTTCCACCATCAGTTGAAGAAAGTTCTCCAGCTTTGAAGGAAAATATAGCAGCTAAAGTGAAGTCATCAAGAAAAGGGAAGAAGAAGGGAACGGAGTCGGTGGACCCTCCAACTGCTGAAGCTGAAGCTGCAGCTGCGGAACAAACGGTTGAAATTGTTGAGTGTGACGAAAAGAAAGAAGAGCCTGCGACACCTTCTTCAGTCCCAGCTGTGAGGAGATCCAGACGTGAGACGGCAGCCAAGAAGACACCGGAAACCAACCAGGAAATTACTGCCAGAACTACCAGGAAACAAAAGCAGTCCGAGGCGGATGGTGCTCTTTCTCAGGACAGCTCTGAAACCATATCCACGCCAAAAACACGCCGGTCCAGACGGGATGTCTTTGTGGCAGAAATGGTGTGCCCTCCTGATGCAAACCAAAGTCCAATCAGGTGAAAGACTCATACACATGAATAAGCATGATCACAACTTGAAATCTATTCTATTTTGTCTTGAAAATTTTTTTTTTTGTAACCAAAACTTGAATTCTTTTTTGTGTGTCAAAGGATTAAATTTACTAGAGTACAGAAAACTGTTTCCACATCAAAAGCTGAAAGTGGGAGAGACAAAAACAACACAAAAGTAAGTCTGTCCATTATTGTATAAAAAACAAACATAGAAACTGAAAATTTAAGCTTATTATCTCTTTTCCGATGTGTTACAGTTGTTTACCGTCCTTTTAACTTTTTCAGACTTCAGATGAGTCTAAAAAAAGGAAGCAGGCAAAGAAGCTGGTGGAAAAAGCCAAAGTGATCCAGAGTAAGAAAACCTCTGTGGAAGAGCAGAGCACCTTACGGCGATCGGGCCGAACCGAGGCCTCTGTCAGGAAGAGCTACTGTGAGAATGAGGTACGCTGAAAACCCAGCAAGCCAGAACAGGCATATTTGAAGTAGCTTTTAGTGTTTTCTAAGTTTATACTGTCTCGATTTTAACCAAAAGGTCGTTTTATGATGCTGTGTGCAGGATTCAATCATCTGCATTGAAGCAGATCAGCCCACTGCTCCTCAGAAAGCATCACAAAAGAGTAAAAACCTGAAGCCTTTGCGAAGCCTCAACGATGTTCTCATTCGAGCCTCAGCAGCTGAGAAAGAGGCAAAGACTCCTGTTGGTAGGTTTTTATCGGGCACTGTCAACTATTTATCAAAGTGTTGTTTGCCCCTTTTACTGTACTGATGGTTTTCTCCATTTCAGGCTCTAAGGGGGCAGAGAAGACAAGTCGGAAGGTGTCAGCGGTGATTTCCATCTTCGATGACAGCAGCCGCGAGGGCTCTGAAAACTCGCAGGATGACGAGCAGTTCAGAGCTCGCAGGGAGTTCCTGAAGAGCGGTTTGCCCGAATCGTTCAAGAAACAAATCGCGAAGACTGCCGCCACCAAGGAGGCGTACTCCGTGTCTTGTTCCTCCTTTCAAGCAGTGACTCATACAACCCAACCACCCAACGGTATGCACTGCCTTCATAAAAGTTAAAGTCTGTCTTTTGATTGATTAGATGAAAATTGATTTCTAATCTGTTTGCTTAAGGTGTTTTGTGTCAGTGGGATGCTGGGAGGTTAAGACAATGCCTATTGTTTGTGTCTATTGACAGATTGTCCTCTTTGGAGTTTGTCTTGGCCTGAGTCTTCGTTACTGTGTCGTCTGAAGGAGCTTTGGAATCGAACATCGAACCCTTCACAGTCTGTCGGCGGTTCTCTTTGTGTGAAAACTGTACCAGCTGAGAGAAACATTTCCGAAAGGGTGAGTTTGACCGACACATTGTTCTGAAATCTTATTAAAAACACAAAGATTCTTATTCATGTTATTCTTCTGGTTATCTGTGAGCTGTTTGTCCATTATGCGGCACCGACGTTTCCTGCCATGCTGAGACTGCTGTCAGAAACATTAGGAGCAAGTGCAGCACACTCAGATTGCCGTTTTCCTTTCCAGGTTTCAGGCGTCAGGCCAGAGATCTCTGATGGTGCCCGTCAGCTCCTCTTAAAGGAACTAATCACCTCCAACCCTCAGTTCCCCGCACAGATGTTCATGACTCGTCTCCTGAAGAGACACGCTGACTATAAGCAGCAGTGCAAAACCTCAGGTAGGTGACTGACGAGAAGTATCTCCACTTGAAAGCATTTGGAGGTTTTTTTTGAAAAGTATATTCTTTCTTTCCTGTGTTCACCTTTTAGAATCAGAAGCTGAAACTGGAGCCAAAAATACCTCGCTGCCAGCTGAGCCAGTGTCTGGAAAGCGTAAGAGGAGGGATGATGAAGAGAAGACGGTGAAAGTCTCTAAGAAACAGCGGCCCGTCTGTTTGGAGGAGACCACCGCTGCAGCTGAGCCAACAAAACGAGGAGGCCGCACAAGACGAACTCAGAGAGCCAGACTGGAGGAAGAGGAGGAGGCCAAACCTTCCCTGGTGTCTGCTCCCATTGCTCATGAAGAAGACTTGGTCATCATTGTGGATGACTTGATTGTGGGGACAGACGCAGGAAAGAAAGGTGTGGAAGCTTATTGTGGTGCTTGAGCTGCCTAGATGCTTAGTACAACATGCTTAACTAACATTCATGAGGAGATTATGAGCCCTAAAGACTTAAAAATCATGTACATTTTGCAGATGTGGTGAAGGAGGACGTATTGTGGACCGACAAATATCAGCCTCAACACTCCAGCGACATCATTGACAACACCGGCTCAGTGAAGAGGCTGCACAGGTAAAGAAGTACACGTGTAGCTCGACCAAATTAGATGATGCACCAGTGTGAATTTGGGTCCGTTCAATAAATGTGCACTCGATAAATAGCATTGACTACGTGGCAAACTCTGTTGTTTAGTTGGCTGAAGGAATGGAAAATCCGTGCAGACCGAGAAGAGAGGAAAAAGCAAAAAGACAAGAAACAAGGAGAAGACAGCGGCGGTGAGAAATGACAAAAAATGCTTATCTTAATTCAGGTTTGAAACACTCTGGAGTGGACTAAGTGTTTTGGCTTGTTTTCGTTGTGTAGACTCCGATTGGGAGTGTGAAGGAGAGGATATTTTGTGTAATACAATGATTATCACCGGACCGACTGGAGTAGGGAAGACTGCTGCGGTGTATGCCTGCGCCCAGGAGCTGGGCTTCAAGGTACAAGTGCATCATGTGACGGATTCATAGTCTTCACTTGCTTCGGTGTGTCTTCGTCTTCCTAATTGTACGATTTCTTCGACATCGAAGGTGTTCGAAGTGAACGCGTCATCTCAGCGTAGTGGCCGTCTGATTCTGTCCCAGCTGAAGGAAGCCACTCAGTCCCACCAGGTGGACAGTCAGGGGGTCAGTGCCCACAAACCCTCTTATTTCAACAGCTACGGCACCAGCACCACCTCTGGCTCCATCAGGCCTGGATCCTCACCGAGTACGTGCGCTGATGCGCTTGTTGATGATTCAGTTGCTGGTTTGTGTCCAGTAAGAGGTGGAAGGACTGTTTTTTTTTCTTTATCGCCTTCCAGGAAAGATAAACTCCCCTCGCAGGGTGGTCTCCTCCCCCAGGAAGCATCCCCAGTCACCAAGAGGCACCAAAAGAGGAGGTCTCGCTCCGACATCTTTAGCTACGTACTTCTTTAAAATGGGTCAACCCACCAACAAGGACCCACGTAATACTACGAAAAATGAACAACCAGGTAATATTTTTTGTTTTTTGAGTCAATAAATCACCAGGATTTTTTTATGCCAACATTGGCTAAATATTTCTTATTCTAATTTTTTTTTCAGCTGCTTCCAAGAAAGTCGCAAAAGCGTCCAAAATCAATGCAGCTGCTGCCGCCGCAAAAGTAAACACCACTGAAGAACAGACCAAAAAAACAGCGACTTCGCTCATCCTGTTTGAAGAGGTGGATGTTATTTTTGAAGAGGACTCTGGCTTTTTAGCAGCCATCAAGACTTTCATGACCACAACCAAGAGACCTGTTGTCCTCACCACCAGCGGTCAGTTCCACACCGAAGGCAGTGTGCCAGTGTTTCGCCTGTGATCAAGGCATCACTATTTGACTATTATATATATTTTGTTTTCCAGATTCTTCTTTCAGCACCATGTTTGACGGATATTTTGAGGAAATTCATTTCAAAACACCATCAGAGGTCAGTCAGAAGTTTACAATGGCCTGATATTATGATTCTCGTAAAGTTGGTACTTGAATTGCATCCTCCAGTTTTCTGATTCTCATCCTCCTTCTTTGTTGCTCTGCTGCAGTTGAATGTGACCAGCTACTTGCAGCTGTTGTGTCTTGCTGAGGACACGAGGACGGACCCTTCAGACGTCACCTCTCTGCTCAGGCTAAACGGCAGTGACATCAGGCAGAGTCTATTACAGATGCAGTTTTGGTCTCGTAGTGCCAGCGGTGACCAAAGCGCCACGTCGTCGGAACAGACGAACAAAAATGGTGAGAAATTAAGATGTGACCCTATTGTTTAGATTCAAGACTTGGTATCATTTCTCATGGAGGAGGTGAGTAACTTTGTTTGAAACAAATGTTTTGCCTGTCTTATTTGGATTTAAAGCAGAACTGAAGGCAGATGAGGAAGAGGCGCCGTCCACTCTTGCTCCCTTTAACTCCAACTGTACTGAGAGTAAACTTGGCCTGTTGAACATCAAACAGAAGAGAAACATTTGGGAGCTACTCAAGGTAAATTGTTTGTGCTGTCATTAAGGTGCAAGATGAAGAACGTCCCTTCTTTCCATTGAATGTGCAGCTCATCAAATGCTGTTGCATCTTTGTTTCATCACTGTTTTCTCCACAAGCTGCAGCCTTCATGAAGCACTTAATTGACAGGAAAATATTCCAAGACTCACTTGAGTCTTGATTTATACCACATCTGCTTTAAGATAAGTATGTTTTGTTCCACAGAGCCAAAGTCTTGCAGATGATGAGAGTTGCTGGGAACTACTGACCAACAGCAAGCGACGGGGAGTGGACCTCCTCTATTCCAACATGGAGCAGCTCCTGCCTCTACCTCTCACACAGCTGAGCGCCTCCACTTGTAAACCAGAGCAGCCTGAGCCCATAACAACTGACTGTCCAGCAGAGCAGCCGTTACCTCCTAGTTTAGAGTCCGAAAAACCGCCGTCCCACGCCACACTTTTGCAAACAGCCGAGTCAATGGACTGCTCCGACGGGAGCAGCCCCATCAAAGTGTCCGACAGGATGAAGAGAAAGAAAAAGCGACATCATGCGCCTGGCCAGGAGGGCCTGCACTCGGACTCCGACTCGGAAGAAGGTTTTCTGTCTCTGAGCAAACTGCAAGGCCCTCAGCGGGTGAAAGAGGAAGTCAGGGAGAGTTTAGTCCTCGAAAAACCAAAGAGGAAGCCACTGACTCCCGAGGAGCGAGCGAAAAGTGTCCCCGTCTCTCAGTGTCTGGAGTCCATGGCTGACTTCCTGGACAACATGTCCTACATGGACTCAGCCTTGAGTTTTCAACCAGTTGGTGGTGAAAGGCACAGAACGCCGCCTGTGACTGTGGTCACTAAAGATGGTATGACTGATGAGCTGAGAGAAGAGGCTTATCGAGGCAACTGCTGGACAGAAGACTGCGTTTTGGAGATTCAGTCAGCTGTGGAGGCGCTGAGCTTCAACAAATGTCAGGCTTCGGTTGCGGAGGCTTGGGAAAAAACCCAAAAACTAGAGGGGGAGACAGGAAAACAAGCCGCAGCAGAGCTCAGCCTCCCTTTGGCTGCTCATCGCCATGGTTACTGTTTCATCCAAGATGGCCCCTGTCAACCACAGTGAGTTTCCACAGACATGTTGGACTGTGACCCCAAAACAAGTGAATCCAGTCTGAGACAAAAAAAAAAAATCAAATCAATTACTGGCTTAGTGGGATGTTTAATGTGTGTTGTTCTGTTTCAGGCTGGTGCAGCAAAGGAGAGAAGTGATGGAGACACTTGCGTTCAGAGTGTCTGCTTCTCCCTTTAACAGAGCGGCTGCTGCTCTGGACTATCTGCCCGTCGTACGCTCCATCTGCAGATCAGAGCAGCTGAAGGAGCAAGGCAAAGTGAAGCGAAGGTGAGCATGCAGGGACGAGCAACGGTTTTACCCAACTTGGGGTCTGAAGCAGCACCATTGTGAGGTGTCCGAGGCTTTGCCGGCTCTGAAGATTAAAAACCACTTTCTAAAATCTAAGTCAGGTTTGGGAAAATATGGCTTTGAAGAGAAATAAACCGCCTTTCTCAGAGTCAATGTGGCAGAAGTGAATGTAACTCGGAACATTTTGTTTCACTTTTGGGGAAACAAATATTTGCTAAAAGGATTCCTTTTAGGGAAATTGAAACTGCTTTCCACAGGATGATCAAATGAAGTAACTTGAGTTACACTGTAATTACATAATAGTAACGGCGTTGTTATTTTAATGTGTGTGAGTCACCGTTGATTCTTTCTGTCGTCGAGTTTAGAAAGCTAATCTATTGTGGTTCAGGAGTGCTGAGGATTGGCATTACTTTACATTAGTCATTGGCAAACAAGCTAATGGGACCTGTTCCAATAATGTTTAAGATTGTTCCACGGATACATAAAAAATTTAAAGGAATAGGACACTGTTGATTTTTCCTTTTTATGAGCTGTTTTCCCTCATTCTGCAGGTTCCTGCACTACTTGGATGTGATCCACTCGGGCCTGGATAAGAGCACACTGCGGCTGCTGGCTGAAGACTTCCCACAATGAACAGAGGAGACCGGCCACCACCCACAGACTTTGCATCATCACTTTGATACTCAGTGAAGCTTCTGCTTTCAGAAGGTCAAACTTACACAATGTGTTTGCCAGAAACACAAACCTGTGTTGCCTTTGTCTTTTCTGATCTTCGGGAAAAATGTGCTCTCATAGGACTTTAATTGAATTCTACCAATGTGAACATGAAGTAATCCCTGAATACAGATGGCCTATTCACAGTAGCCTCCACATGTTCTTTGACATCTTTGGTGCTCTCAGTCCAGCGATTTGAAATTCATAACATTAAACTTGTAAAAGTGTGTGGATTTGTCTTGTACAGCTCTTGTTTGTAGCCTTTTAATCAGTCGTTGCTTTGCAGTATGCAGAGTAAATAACTTTGTATGAGATCACCATGTAAAATAGCAAAATTTTTTGTCTGTAAAATATGTATTTTTATCACTCAGTCTTTTAGCTTCATCCAGTTCGAAAAGGCAGACAACAACTTTTGAAGCCGCACTCTGCTGTATAGGTCAACCATTCGGTGTTGCAATTTTCTGTTTTTAAAGCAATATATTAACTTTTTTTTATTGTATGTGCACAGAGTCCACAGAGGGTTTTTGTTGCTCAATAAAGGTTCATCACAACTAATATGTAATCAAGCTGTCCTGGGTGCCTGAATAAACACAGTTTAATACTATTTCAATCACTGGGTTTTGTTCTTGAATCATAAATGAATGTTTTTTTTTTCTTTCAGAAACAATGTTGTATCAGGTTAATTAGCTATTGATCCGTAAGGTCGGTATCTGCCCTTTCCCACTTTTACGAAACTTAAATTAAAATTTTAAACTATTCTCTCTGAGTTTCTGCCTTTCATTTTGTTGACGATTCATTTTTCTTTCTATCATCCAACGATTGTGTGCATTGTAAGTCTAAAAACGTGCACAAGTTTGAAGGGTAGTACCGGAGACGGTGCTTTCATTACAGAGAGTGACACGAGCTGATTGGGCTGGCTGTGCATCCAAAGAGGAAGTTGCGAAGCAGACGCTGTAACCTGCAAGCT
>JASSRZ010000065.1:5836645-5848857 GCA_032164315.1 Malacoctenus gilli
GAGAGTGACACGAGCTGATTGGGCTGGCTGTGCATCCAAAGAGGAAGTTGCGAAGCAGACGCTGTAACCTGCAAGCTAGCTGTAATTCTTGAGCCGCCCTGAGCGTTGAAAAGAGGAATATTAAACAAATAGCGCGTTTAGTGTTTGTATCCAGAGCTATGCCAGCGTTTTCACATATATAGCTCGTCTGTGCATATCCGCCCGCTTTTAAATTACAGGGACAACTTGTCGTGATCAGCAGCCGTTGAAGCATGTCTACGGTTAACAGCTAACGAAAATTATGCCTTCATCCTTCTAGAAAAGCTAACTGGTTAGCCATCCGCTGGACCGTTAGCAACGGGGTAATCTGGCGTCGAAATGCCCGACGTAGCGGGCTAATTATTCTGCTTTGCTGTTGTGGACGAAGCCAGCGACGCCGACCTTCGCTGGTTTGTTTTATGTGGACATCGACGTGAGCAGTCGAGCAGACCATGACGAGCCCCCTCTGCGGTTGCGTTAGCCTGCAACACCTCAGCTAACGTTAGCTCGGGTTTCGGCTGGCTGCGAAGCAAATGTTGGCTTTCGGCCGCGTGTAATCAACGAACAGGTAAACTGAGGAAAGCGTCTGAGCCAGTCCACTATGGTAAGCAACGTTTACGGCGCCGTGTCTCAAATTAATGACGTTGTTTTCCTGTCTCGTTTGCTAACTGCTAATGCACACCAAAGCACAAGCTTTCGGTTTATCTATGTGATCGGTGTGACCCGCTGTGGTTACGACAGTGTTATTAAATGTATTTACACGGAGCTTAGAGTGTGTATTTCTATGACCTGCAGAGTGTTTTTATGTGCTGTGCCATCTAACGGTTTGAGGCCAGGTATTTGACGGGATGTGACAGGTCGCTAAGCCATTTCACGGTGCAAGACGCCCATCTTGCAAAAGCGAATATTTTCTCCGTGTAGTGTTAAGCCTTGGCAAGTTGCGGCTCATTTGAGGAATTCGGACCTGCCTACCACAGGGGCTCCTCTTTAAAATCTCAATTTGCTATCTGGTTATGGCTCGGCAGGGCCTCACTTCCTGCACAATGTGGAGACAGATTGCAGGCTTAAACGGTCGCACTGCTCTCTGGATTTCCATGCGACCGTGCCAAGAGGAGCACAGCAATTAGTGGTACATGTGTAATTTCCGATTAAACGCACCTTTCTTGCGTGCAGAGACAGGTTGACATGTGAGGTGACCTGCCTAAGCTTCATGATAGTAAAGGCCAGCATGCACCTTGTTCCTGAGTAGATTTGATTAACCCAAACACTTCTCATTTTAGGGAGATAGGCAAACTTGATGATGTATAATTAATGTAGTTTCATTTTCTGGCCCTGTGGGAAATATCCCAGCACAACAGACTGTTGAGAAGGCCTTCACTCGCATTCGAGCAAGTCGTCCGCTCTACAGTTTTACCGCTTTGCAGATGAATGCTCAATTTTGCTGTCCTGTTGTTTTCCTTGTTCATCCATCAGGCTTCAGAGGAGGCATCGCTGCGTGCGTTGGAGACCCTCATGACAGAGTTCTTCCACAACTGCACGACGAATGAGCGAAAAAGAGAAATAGGTTGGTTCTGGCCCTACAAAACTCATCCCTTCTTTGACAAAGAATTACGAGTTCCTGGTTTGGACGATCTTGTTAACGAAGGCGCAACACAAGGTTTATGAGATATGAAGAATAGAGGCAAAATGTATGTCCATATATGTAGCGCATCTCATCATACATTGTTTAGCTCAGGGCTGATTGGATTTTCGATGCAAGACAGCCCCTCCACGTCCGTCTCATTTTCATTTCCTGCCTGTCAGTGTTGTCACTAATGTGTTCATAGCTTCTACCGCTTTTGGTCAGCTCAACTACACTTGGTTTGAATGTTAGCACGTCTTTTAATTTGAAACTTCATCCTGGATCACACTCTGTTTGTGGGCCAACTGTTACCGAATACCTGAGTTGGTTTCCTTTCTGTTTGAAATCATTTTTCACCATATCCTGTGATGTGACGCATTACTTTCAGTCTGTCTACAATTGAAGTGGGCATGTACCGCTCTCTCAGTGATCGCTGTTACTTCCTTTTTTTTCTGCAGAGGAGCTGCTGAATAACTTTGCACAGCAGACTGGAGCTTGGCGCCATTGTCTGTTCTTCCTCTCCAATACTCGGAATGAGTATGTGATGATGTACAGTCTCACTGTCTTTGAAGTAAGTTGCAAATGGTTAAAGACGCACACTTTCCATTTGATCTTTTGTGTCGAGGCGTTTTTTGTCGGAAAATCTGCCCTAGATGAAGTTTTATGAATACAAGATGATGTATATTTTTAACTTGTGGTAAATTATGTCTCTTTCTTTTTTCTTTTCTTTTAATTTATGACATGTCAACGAAGTGTCTCTAATTTCCTGGATCTCTAAAATAATTTTGTCAATATATAGATTATTTAGACAGCTTTCTGGCTAAAGTTGCAGAATATTTGACTGTCAAGATCTGTGTCAAGTTCTTTACATTGTGCTGTCTGTGTTTACTTTCAGAACCTGGTCAACAAGATGTGGATCGGTGTGGCTTCACAAGATAAAATGGAGATTCGCAGCTGTCTGCCCAAACTCCTCCTTGCTCAGCACAAATCTGTGCCCTATTTCATCCGCAACAAACTCTGTAAAGTCATCGTGGACATTGGGCGTCAAGATTGGCCAATGTTCTACCATGATTTCTTTACAAACACACTTCAGGTACACTAAATAGCAGCCATTAGGGCTTTTAATCAGGGTCCCGTAACTTTGGCTTGGTTGCAAATGTTTCAAAGACAAAAGTACATGTCACTCACATGAGGTTGGATTGCAAAAGAAACAAAACCCTCAAAACTATGGTAATGAATTAATTCAGCTTGTGAATTGTGCCTGTCAAACTGAGCTTTTCTCTCTCCTCCTCTGAACTCTAGTTGATCCAGTCCCCGGCTTTGGCTCCGCTGGGGTTAGTGATGTTGAAAACTACGTCTGAGGAGCTCGCCTGTCCTCGCGAAGACCTGAGTGTTGCTAGAAAAGAAGAGCTGCGTAAACTGCTGCTGGACCAGGTCCCGACGGTGCTCGGGCTGTTGACGGGTGAGGGCAACCTTTCAAATGTTTCAATCTCACCACAACACTGCAGGGAGGAACTGGGGGAAACCAGAATGAAAGAATGCTATGATAAAGTTCCAAAGATGCTGTTTGATGATATTTCCTGGTTGACGAACATGTGATCCAAAAACAGATAAAAATGCAAAGGTTTCCTATCTGTGTGTTTTATTTGGGATTTCTTGTTTACACTCAATGTTTTGCTGCTGTGATGCATTCTTTGGGTGTTAGACTCGCCAAAGGCAGATAATTTCCATATTCCTGAAGTAATTTGACTACATTTCTTTGTCATGCTCCATTCAAGTTATGATGTGATACCTCTCAATTAGATGTGGGAGACTGGTGGTTCAAATGCAGTTAAGCGTTTTTAGATGATCAGCAGTGCTGTATGAGTGGGAGCTTTACCCAGAGTGAGGTTTATCTGCTAACAATGCAATGAAATTTGAAACAGGTGAATGAGGAACTTAAGTAAAGCTCCCATTCACAATGAGCTTCATGGGTGATACCCTTCATGCTATGTCAGTAATTAGGGGGTTTTTTTGCAGGTATTTTGGAGACCTACTGGGACAAGCACAGCGTCATAGCTTCTACTCCTCCTCCATCACCCACTTCCCGAGAGAGCTGTGAGACAATTTTCCTTTTTGTTAAGCAGAGATTTCATTCACAAATCAGTTCTTGTTTCTATCCTTCAATGCGACAGTACCACCCACTTTATCCACCTTGTTTTGTGTTTCTTAAACCTTTCAGTGGAGTTGCTGGGCAGCTTGTTTCAGGGCAGCCAGTACTCAAAACTGCTTTGTCAACCCATGGCAGCATTGGACAATGACAGCCACCAGCTCTGTTGTCTGGTTTTGGAGTGTTTGGCACACCTGTTCAGCTGGATCCCCCTGTCCACCAGTATTACGCCCACTCTGCTGGCATCCATTTTCCACTTTGCACGTTTTGGTTGTGATCTTCGGACGAAGGCCAAGACGGGACCCTTCATCTCCTCCAACTCATCCTCATCTAACGGACAGCTAAATCCTGGGACGATGCCACCGACCTCCAACGGAGGAGGGCGAAATGGACAGCAGAGCGAGACCAACAAGGTGGACCGCGCCCGGCTTGGTGTTCTCGCCATGACCTGTGTCAATGAACTGGTGTCAAAGAACTGTGTGCCAATGGACTTTGAGGAATACCTTCTGCGGATGTTCCAGCAGACCTTCTTCCTCCTGCAGAGGCTGACACGAGAGAACAATGCTCACACGGTCAAGAGCCGCTTACAGGAACTTGATGAGAGGTATGACTCAGTTCAATAGGTGACAGAGATAACGGTGCAGGAGGAAGTGTTAAATGATGCGTTTTCACTCGGTTAGGTCTTGTTTTGGCATAGTTGAAATAATTCGGCCATCACAGCTGGCAGTCTGGGGTATTTCCTGGTAGTTTGTCTCTCAAGACGGTCTTTATTTTCACCGCTGCTATTTTCTGCTTCGACTCGGACATGTGACTGAGCTGCGAAACATGACTGCAGTGATTATGATTCAACAAAAACTGTTAAAAGGGTTCCGTTTGTGTGTGAACATCTGAAGCATATGGAAGTTCAACTCAAATTTCAAGATATGTCCATCAAAACAAACTATTATAACTCACTATGAGACCACATTGCACTTCTGTGACAATTCTCTACATTGATATTTTTAGTTCTGTGCATATTTTGAATGGATTGGAATTAGCGTTGCTATATGCTGCACACATCACTTCTATTTTGGATTGGCTTCACCAGCAACGTCTAAAGGTGCTTTGAGCCACTGAATCGTGGTTGTGTCCCTCCCATCTTTGTTCCGTGAAGTTGCAGACTGCTAAAAGTCACACAGCAGCCCGACTGTAGTTTTTACAGGAATCAGTGTAGAGGTTGTTGCAGTATCTTTTGTATGACGACATTCAGAAACTCTATGTTGCAGGGTGCATGTGGCCACCTGAATAATTGTGTTCATGTCTTTTTCTCTTGTCTGGCAGTTACCTGGAGAAGTTCACAGATTTTCTGCGCCTGTTTGTTAGTGTTCACTTGAGACGGATTGAGTCAAGTCCTCAGTTCCCAATTGTCGAGTTTCTGGGCCTGCTTTTCAAATACACCTTTAACCAGGTGATGATTATTTATCATACTTTTTCTTGTGCACAAAAACATTACAAATTGCTGATTTCTCTCTCTTTTTCCTGCACACTTTTTATTTTCAGCCAACCCATGAAGGCTATTTTTCCTGTTTGGACATTTGGAGTGTGTTTTTGGACTTTCTGACGACCAAAATTAAAAGCAGATTAGCCGACAGAGAAAGTGTTCTAAATAGGTATGTTGATGTTGGGGGAAAAACAGTCCTCGGTTTGTCACACACCTGTACAGAATGTTTGGCATATTTTATGGTGCTTTTCTGTGAATCTACACTCACGAATCCTATTTATGTGTTCCCAAACAGGTACAAGGACGCCTTAGTTCTTCTCTTAAGGGAAGTTCTGAATCGCATCCAGTTCAGATACAATCAGGCCCAGTTAGAGGAACTGGATGATGAGACTCTGGACGATGATGTGAGAAAATTTCACAAACGCGAACATTCAGACTTTCATTTTCACCTGCGGTGCCTCGTCTGCAGCATTAAGAGATATTAGCATGTTAGCTCCTACAGTGGTGTTTCTGCCAGTTCAATATCTGTATGCTGTCCATTTTTGTCACTATAGCAACAGACTGAGTGGCAAAGGTACCTGCGTCAGAGTCTGGAGGTGGTTGCCAAGGTGATGGAGCTGCTCCCATCCCATGCTTTTTCTACTTTGGTAAGACATCATTTTATTTATTGACCTCTGCCTGACATTTAATGACCTACAGCCTCGCATACAAATGTAAAATTTGAGAACAACAGAAAATGCTGACGTAACTTCCTGAAACTTGCTCTCTCTACCACATGGCATCGATTGCCAAGTAGGTTTGTTTTGAACTTGTATTCACATTCACCCTTGAGAGCCATATTGAGTAGTACAAGTACCTCTGCATGCACAATGGGCCCAGTACCATTTCTGAAACTAAATTCTGATTGCAAATTCTCCTCATCTCCCTCCAGTTCCCAGTACTTCAAGAAAATCTGGATGTATATTTGGGCTTACAGCAGTTTATTGTCACCACTGGCACAAGTAAGTTGTATTGAATTTTCAAAGTTGACTGTCATTACTGCAATTCTGTCTGTGATTGTTTGATCGTAATTTGTTTTTGTTGTTTATTGCAGCTCGGAGGCTCAATATCACTGCAGAGAATGACTGCCGGCGACTTCACTGTTCTCTCAGGGATCTCAGCTCCCTCCTTCAAGCGGTTGGACGCTTGGCCGAGTATTTTATCGGGGAGGTTTTCGCTGCACGTTTCAGAGACGCTCTGGCAGTGGTGGAGAGGTCAGTGTCGCGATCAGACAGTGTTTCTATTTCAATGAAGAGTCGTAGTTTCTCCGTTTGTTCTCAGTATCACTAAATTCTTGCTGTGGTGTTCACATGTAGCATGACTCAACACGTGGTGATTATTCAGGGAATGATCAATAAGCTTTTATGCTTTTATTTCCCCTTCCAAGGTTGGTTGAAGTGACTTGCTACGGCTCCCAGACCAGCCTTTATGACCTGGAAACCGCCGTGCCTTCAGTGCTCAAGCCTGACCTCATTGATGTGTGAGTGTCACATGTTTCCTTGAGCGTTCAGACCCAACATTGTTTCTATGGCCCACTGGTTAGAAGGGACAGAGTTATTTTGTTTAACAAGCATGATCTTTGATATACGAGCAGAAGAGATTTGTGTCTTACACAAAGTTGAATGTTAATTTTTTTTATTCTGAGTTTGACTCGAAACCCAGACGATCCGACTTTTTATAAGCTGCTCTTTTTAACTTCAGTTCCTCTTTGATAGAGGCATCGCTTTAGTCGATCCGTACGATGATCATCTTCTAAGTCCTCTTAATCAGAGTCAGGTCTCAGAGCCTTTCCCAGCTAACAGCAGGCAGTTTGCGCCCGGGCATGTTGCCAATCATGACCACTATAAATAAACTCTCCTGTAAAGTTGTGAATGGAACATTGTGTAAAGAAGACTGTTTAACCAGTGTGCGTGTTGTTTGGATTGTGACAGACATGCGCAGGCCCTCGCTGCTCTGCAAGCCTATTCTCACTGGCTGGCGCAGTTCTACAGTGAAGTCCACAGTCAGAACCAAACCCAGTTCATCACGCTCATCACTTCTGCTGTCGATGCCAGCAGCCCACTCATCACTGCTAAGGTAGCCCATCGTAGCCCACGCTGCATCTTTTAAGCGGTTTGAAAAATTGTTTCTGAATCAGAAAAAAGATTGACTTATTGTGGAAAAATTCATTGTATTTGTAGAAAAAAGCTGTCACTCATTTGGAGTTTATTCTCCCTCAAATCTGATTATTATTATTATTTTTTTTAAATTTAATAAGATTTTTTTTATTGCTTCGAACGGCTTCTTAAGCACTTGTGTCTGCAGGTACCTGAAAAGTTGCTGCTGTCAGCGTGTCACCTGATGGTTTCCATAACCTCCACGGTGCGCCCGGTGTTTCTGGTCACTTTGCCGGCTGTTCAGAACATCTTCAACCTGAATACAACCGAAAATCAGCCCCGCAGACTCCCGCCTGAGGTCATTATTGGTTCATTTAATATTTGTCTTCACTGTTTTATCAATTGGTTAAAATAAATTGTTGAGAGTTTTCAATTTAAGAGTGTAAAGGTAATAAATTTCAGCTTTAAAACAGGTTGTCATCAGCATGTTCTTTTTTTTGACTTCAAATAGAGCGCTACGTGTCAGAATGATTTGGAATAAGTGTGATATTGATCTTCACAGTTTGCATGACTCTCCCCTTACAGGCTCACATGTTGGTGTGTCGAGCTTTATCCAACATGCTGCTGCTCCCGTGGCCAAATTTACCAGAGAGCGAGCAGCAGTGGCAAACACGCTCCACCAACCACGCCAGTCTCTTGGCAGCGCTCACACGAGAGTATCGTATTTTAAGAGGGACAGTGAACATTACTCCGCGGCAACCCGGCCTGGATGGCAGTCAGTACAGTTTATTTCTTCCTTGTTATATTTAACTTAATATTCAGTTCTAGCGGGTCATTTTTTTTTAATATTCTGTCACTTCGTTTTTACAATTGTTCCTTTAATGATGTGTTCTTGTCATTTCTTCTCCCCAGTGAAAGCCGTTATCCAGCAGACGCTGCCTGTGCTCAGAGACATAGTGGAAAGCATCTCTGGTGAATCCACCAAATCACGGCAGATCTGTTACCAGAGTCTGCAGGAGTCTGTCCAAGTGTCCCTCAGCCTCTTCCCAGTGTTCATCCAGCAGCCAGGTTGGTTTGTCATCACTCTTGTGAGGAAGCATTGATTTGAAATTGTGATGTTCCCAGAACGAATCTGAAAGTGTGAGAGCACAGAGTACAGACTGTCAAAATCACATTTTCTACACTTTCTACACTGCCATCACTCTCACAATAAGCAACAATGTGTAAATGTTAACTGTGTACTTCCTCTCTGTGCCAGATGTGACCGACGAGATGCTGGCCTTCTTCTTGACGCTGTTTCAGGCGTTGCGGGTACAGATGGGTGTTGCCTTCACTGGTCAAGTTATCCACACTTTCCTCAGCATGTTCACCAGGTAACCAACATTTACTTTCATCCACTTTGCAAATGAGCAGCTTGTTAGAAGCAGCAGTTGGGATAAGTTAAGCACCAATAAAGATTTGTTTACAGGACATTAGGTAAACACTGCAATCTGGACTCATTGTAAATCAGTA
This sequence comes from Malacoctenus gilli, assembly GCA_032164315.1. Taxonomy (NCBI): domain Eukaryota; kingdom Metazoa; phylum Chordata; class Actinopteri; order Blenniiformes; family Labrisomidae; genus Malacoctenus; species Malacoctenus gilli. Next base: position 5,845,561 of record JASSRZ010000065.1, read on the forward strand.
ATGTTACTTTTTTCTTGACTCCAGGGAGCAGCTGGCAGCCAGTATTTTGCAGGAGGGCAGCGCTGGGTGCAGAGTGGTGCAGAAGTTCCTTAAAATCCTGCAGGTGGTGGTGCAAGAGCCTGGCCAGGCGTTCAAGCCCTTCTTACCAAACATCCTCTCTCTGTGCATGGAGCAGGTCTACCCGGTTGTGGCAGAGGTCAGTTGGTGCTTCTCCGTGCATTTTTAATTGTGGTAACTGATGTATTTAAACTGAAAATGCTCATACGCTCAGTGATGACTTATCTTTCGCTTCGGTTTTGCCAGACAGAGCTTAGTCATCGTGTTTTTGTTCTTCTGTCTCAAACAGCGATCTTCTCCGGATGTCAAGGCAGAGATGTTTGAGTTGTTATACCAAATACTTCACCAAAACTGGAGGTACTTCTTTAAAACTTCAGTCTTAACAAGTGTCCAAAAAGGAGCTGCTGAAGACACCATGGAGAACGAGGCCCAGTTCACAGCTGCCATGCAGGTGTGTGAATGCAGCACTGACTGGTCCTGCAAGCCAACAGTGGTTTCCTGCCAAAGCTTTACTTCATTCACTCCCCTTGATTCTACGTTTTCAACTCTGCCCTCCTCTGAAACGCTTTGCAGGCTTTTGGACAGTCGTTTCTGCAGTCCGACATCCACATCTTCAAGCAGAATCTCTCCTATTTGGAGTCACTCAACAGCAAGCACAAGCTGTATCACAGAGTAAGTTCAGCCTATCAGAACCAAATCTGATCTCGAATTGGGGAGAAGCTCGTATGGCTCGACATGGTGTTGTATGCGTGTTTTATTGAAGGCCAAGTTCAGAGTGGGCCAGCAGCGGCAACTTTGTCGCAACCAGAGCTGCTTCTATTGAACTCTGGCAGCTGTCACTGAACTGCCAGAGCAGCTCGGGCCGTTTTAAGCAGCTGCTTCTGATTTACTTCACTTTGCCTCAGCTGTCATTTTCCAGACACTGTACCTACCGCTGTTTCAGGCAGCTGCCAGATAATTTTACTTCTCCGTACACTGAGCTTATTTTATTTATGTGAGAACTGTTTATGTTGATTTCTTTTGGTCATCTGATTTCAAGGAATAAAATAGGACCATGTGTTTAATGGCTTCATTGTCATTGACAGAAGCTTTTCCGGACCTCGATGCTCTTCCACTTCATCAACGTGCTGCTGCAAGTCCTCCTCCACAAAAGCCACGACCTCCTTCAGGAGGAGATCACCCTCGCCATTTACAACATGGCGTCGGTCGACTTCGACGCTTTCTACTCAGCCTTCATGCCGGAGTTCCTCAACGGCTGTCAGGGCGTAGACAGCAGCCAGCGAGCTGTCCTCGCACGCAACTTCAAGCTTGAACGGGTAACGAGAAAACATATATTCACTTTGATTCATGCTGATATATGCTTTGCAATGTTTATTTTATCGTTTTGTTGCTTGGTTTAGAGCAAAACAGCAATATATTTGTGACTTGCCTTTCTTCATCTGTTTCCCCTCAACATAGAATCGAGTTTACATCTTTGCACACGTTTGAATTGATGTTCATTCTGGGCAGGATTTGCAGTCGCTGCAGAAAAAAAATGGTTGCAGTTTCTATTGTGGCCACTAGACGTCACTAGATCCCGCTGCACTTCAGACTGTAAACTCGAGGAATAGGCACTGTGGGGCCCTACTGCCACTGCAAAGCTTTGTAGATGTGTTTTTGTTACTGTGGATAATTTGAGTAACGATTCATTAATTATTCCTCTACTCTGTAAATTCAGTTAATGTTCGCCTGGTATATTTTCTTTCAGCTCAGCTCACAACACTGCCAGTTCTTCTGAGGACTAAACCGTCTCCTCTTGTCTCTCCAGGATCTGCCTTCGTTCACTCAGAGCGTGCAACGCCTGGTGAACGACCTTCGCTACTACAGACTGTGCAACAGTAGCCTGCCCACAGGCACCATCAAGCTATAGCACAATGACTCGTGAACCACTCCACACATCAATGGTCTTCAAAGACTTGCCTGTGCTGACCACTTTGCCCCGCACTCCTCCAAGACGACTTTGCTCTGCAATTTCAAAGTACCACGAAGGAGCAACACACGGTTTGGTTGAGTAATCGGAGGCTGAGGATGCTGCTGATGTTTTCCTTTAACTTCTACTGTAGAAGGTTGGCACGCCGTTGTTGGTTTTTTTTTCAAGCAGTGCCCTCCTCGTGTCTTGCCAAGGATGACTTGGCAACCAATGTAAACCTGGTCTGCAGTGGGCTCTCGCTCAGACCTGAAGCAGTCTGAGCCAGGCCTTGTTTCCCACGCCTCTGTGACAAAGCTGGGCTGGGACTGAGCACTTTCAACTCATTTTGAGTTTTTTAAATGTCTGCTTTTATTCATTTTGCCTTTTTTCATCTCCAAAGGAGACGGACTCTCGACTTAAGATCTTTCATATCATTCCATTCTGATAAAGAGAAAAACCGGCTTGATTAATAAAGTGCTTTTTTTTTGTAAATCTCAGGTATTGGTTAATTCATGCTTTGACTGATCCGTGTGAAGTCTTGTAACATTTGTGTTTGTGAGATTTGTGACTGTATGAAGAGATTCGAGAACTCTCTGCCATTTTTTCCCATTTTTATGTTTTTGCTTCGCGGTTGTCAATGACGCCTTTAAAAATGATTTAAACCCTAAATCATCGGCTACATTTAAGCAAAAATTGTCTTCGGTTTCGAGTTTTTATGATTACGTTCACGACAAATAAAACCACTGACTCTTATAGAGGAACTGGACACAGCGCAGCTGATTTCAGTCGTGAAAAGAATTAAATTTGCTAAAGTTATGCGACTATTGACAAACGTGTGAAGAGACGGAGGATTTACTTCCAAAGGGGAAAAAAATGACACGACTACCAGATTAAAGTGAAAAATTTGTCAGAGACCAGTTTTCACTGTCAAATTTTACATAACCGAACCACAAATTCCAGAAGCGACCTGGTGGCAGAAACTAAATAACGAGGATTAGCTTCTGACTGAATGCTAAAGGACAATTTTTCCTTTGGGATTTCAACCTGATTATGTGATCGCAGGGTTTCAAAGTGGAGCTGAGGTGTCATGAACACTGGACTCACAACTTCCTCTTCACTAAATTTCACTTTACTGCACAAAACATGTCGGTTACAACAAATTATTCATCTTTCTTGCAAAGTTAGTCGTCCATTTAAAGCAGATCAGGCTCTTAAATATTTGGAGCCTTCAACTAATTCGATATGTTAACATCACCCGATTTGGGGGAATGACTTCCTCTTACAGGAGGAAC
>JASSRZ010000065.1:5861419-5882523 GCA_032164315.1 Malacoctenus gilli
TGTGTGTGTGTGTGTGTGTGTGTGTGTGTGTGTGTGTGTGTGTGTGTGTGTGTGTGTGTGTGTGTGTTTGTGTATGTTGCAAGTGACAGCCAACAATGAAGCAGCCTACCAGTCCAGGTTGACCTACTTTTTGTCTCAAACTTTGCATGGTAGGTAAAGTTTCCTCCATATCATTCACCGATATCAGGGTGACTGCTGGGTTATAGAATCGGTTAATAACTCGAACTCATTTTGATGCAGGTTTCTGCATGCAGCTGTAGCAGGAAAACTCAGCTCTGCTTTTCCTTGCGTCGCTCCAAAGTATCCTGAAAGTTGAGGTCGTAGCTGTGTTGACAGAAATCACTTCATGTAGAGTTCTGCATCAAAAAGCAGGAGAGTCTTTGCAGCAGGTCTCAGGTGACTCATTGTAGCTGCTCACAGGAAACTTGGCTTGTTATTCCTCTGCCAGTGTCGCTCTACAATCTTCACGTCGTGGCAGCTCACGCCACTGAAATCTGAATGTGTGCTGCCGCCCAATGATAAACTGTTTGTTTTGTTTACTTTTGACTCCAGACAAAGTCTTGGGCAAGTATGTCCAGAGTCATCGGAGCGACTTCTCCCTCCCACTCCTCTTCAAACATGACGCTGACATGTTAAATGGCATGCGTGAAAGGGGGCTTTATTCAGCTTGTTTGTGTTGGGCTGGAACAAGCGTTTTGGCCTGAATGTGCTGCAAAACTACATCACACCCATTATCAGACAGAAGGAGGAACATGCAGGACCAATAAACTCAATGACAATATTACAAAGTCTTAAAAAAAAAAACTAGTCATAAAAGTGAGTCTGAAACGATACATTTTTAGCTGTAACATTGATACGCAGAACCTCCAGGAAGCAGTCAGTGACAGCACAGTTTCAGTGCATTCAACATTTTGTACAACGCACAGAAGTGTGGCTGCCTGTTGTCCAGCTACACCCAGAGAAAGACCCCAAGTGACCAGGCGAAAAATCATAAGCGCTCTGAGTGTGCGCTTTGTGCCTCTGAGTCTCTGTGCGTATGTGTGTGTGTCCCACGAGGGAAGGGGGCGTATGGGGCAAGAAGATAATTTGAGGCCAGCCGAGTATAGAAGGAAGGAGGGGAAAAGGGAGTCGTATCTGAAGTCAAACAAGCCCTAAAACTGAAGAATAACAAGATCTGCACGACCTTGAATCCTATCAGCTTTTACGCACAGTTGTTGTGGTGTTTTTTTACAGGTCTAATATTACACAATATTATGTAACCTGTGGAGTCCACATCAGTCAGCTGACACCATGAGGTAAACAACAAGACTTTTATATCCCAGAGCAACAGTAATTATGCGCTCCGTCCAGAGTGGCCACTTGAAGTTATCGATTTGAGCCAAATTCCCCGGTGTTTTTTGGGAAGCCGGCGGTCGGAGGGGCGCTCCGGAGGTAAACTCTCCTTGAGTTTCTCCTGCCTTGCCACCAAATGCTCCCACTACCTTGTGCCTCAGCACCACCCACAGCCTGAACCAATGCAAGCCCAACACCTCCCAGAGGATTCTCCCTCACGCCTCCTCCCACACGCCACTCAATAGGCAGCCGCCCGTCCCACGTCCCCTCCCCTCTATTTGTGTATACATATTTTAGTCACAGTTTCGCACTCCCCTCGTGGATGTGTGTGTGCGTGCGTGCATACGTACCTCTGAAATCACCTGCCCTATCTGGCCGTGTGTCTTGGACAGCCATATGTCCTTTTTCTGGGTCATGCACCTCTTGTAATTTTCCGTTCTCACCAGCTGATACCAGCGGGGGAACATACAAGTAGCCCTGCCAGGTCAAACCTGGGAGCCACCCGCGTGGCTTGTGTGAGGCTATTTTGGAGGGGATCCACTCGTCCGAGCTGAGTCAGTTTGTGAGTGTGTGATTCAGCTGGCGATCAGATGTTGTAGCCTCAGTTTAAATAGCAGCAGTCAGGCTTCTCGCCGGCCCGGACCGATGACATCACACGCGCCGCCATCCTGGCTCCCGTCCGTCGGCCTTCTGTTCAATTCAAAACTGTTTTTAAGACTTTGAAGGGTGCGCCTGGCTCCAAGCTACCGACAGGTATTGAAAAATCGACCCCGCGTGACCCTAGTCTTCATACGAGAGCATTAAGACTTTGTAGGGAAAAATAAAGGCTTGAATTTGAAGGTGTCCGTGTTTCTGCCAAAATCTTCACATTTGCAGCAAGTTAGGTTTTTGTTGAGTTCCTTTAAAAAATCAGTAGAATGTAAGACACAAAGTTGAGTTGCACATTTTCATCGATTGTTTACTGAGAATAAATAGTGAAGACGACAGATTACGCTCCTAATTTTGAAGCTTCCAGTGAAGTAGAAACATTTCTTCTTCAGTACTAAAAAGTTGATCATCAGATGATCCAGAAAGTCCAAGAAGCACGATTCAGACTCGCTGAAAACTTCACATGGAAACGTTTCCTGACTCATGCTCGTCTTGTTTATTTGTGACATTGTTACGTCACACATGTCCCTCTATTCATGGAGAAGGTGGGTGGCTGGAGGTCATATCTCAGCGCACACACATGACACTGTAACAACAAAACAGTGCGGCCGCCCCTCCTCTCACGACAAAAAAACCCCAAACCCGCAACTCTCAGAGTTACAGTCTGCTGAAGCCTGTAAAATATTTTAATGGCTCTGTAGAGATCCGCTGTGATGTGAAGCAGCCATCTCAAAACACATTGAGTGGTTTCCCGATCTAATCTGATTACAGTTTCCAGTTGCCTGTGCGATTCTGGCTTCCTCTCAGGAAAGCTTAACTCTTTCACACACGGTTAATTCGTCCCTCTGCTTCCCCTGTCCTCAATGAGACGGAGAAGTCCTCCCTGGACTGCGACGAGGGCAGAGGCTGGCTGGGAGAGGGTCAGTCTGAAACCCAGCTGACGGCGGTGAGCGGTCCCGATGGCGTCGAGGCGAACGACGACGACCGGCCCGCGTGGGACTCCAAGATCCAGTATGTCTTGGCTCAAGTGGGCTTCAGCGTGGGCTTAGGCAACGTCTGGAGGTTTCCCTACCTTTGTCACCAAAACGGAGGAGGTGAGTCCGGACCACCGACACTTGTGCCAACACTTGTTCCTCTACGTTCCTCTGAAAGTCACTGAAGAGAAATATAAAAGGGGAACTTGGTAGAGCGCATACCTGCGCCAAGAGAGCAGCAAAATGTAATGGCCTGTTCCTTGCGTCACTCACCCTGCAAGTTTCATCCCGATCCTTTCAGAATCTTTTTGAGTTATTGAGTTAAATATTGGACAAAACAACCAACAAACAAGGGTTGCAAACATAAGCTCCTTGGCGGACATAAAATAGGCGTCGCTTTCCATCAAAAAGGGCGGAATTGTTCAAATATCAGTCGTGCGAAATAAAATAACAGGTAACTTTAGTGGTTGTGCCTCAAAACGTGTCTTCTTCCTCCTCCTCTTCTTCCCTGCAGGGGCCTTTATGCTGCTATATGTTTTTCTTCTGTCGATTGTGGGAGTTCCTCTGTTTTTTATGGAGCTGGCAGCCGGCCAGAGTATTCGGCAGGGCAGCATCGGTGTGTGGAAGCACATCTCCCCGAAGCTGGCGGGGATCGGCTACTCCAGCTGCATGGTGAGAGAGCTGCGGCCAGTTATTTGATCGCTCAGCGAAGACTGAGAAAACATAAAGCTCATGTTTGTTTATTGCCGTCTTTAACCAGCACGGGCTGCCTGAGTTTCACGGGCTTGTTTCTTGTCTGAGCTTGAGTGTAAATGTCTGCTTCATTCATCTCATCGAATAGCTTCACGTTCGCCCCACCAGAAACACTGTGTGTATACCTTGTGACGACATCTTTGCCGTGCTGTAACCTGAGCGTGGCGTCGGCGTTGCGTAACGGTTTTCTCTCCAGACGAGAAGAAGCAAATTCAGAGACGTAAAGAACTTTCTGTGTGCGTCCGGAACACTGACTCGCACTCTTGGTCTTGGTCGCCGTCGCTCTTTATATAAACGTGTTTGTTTTTGAAAAAAAAACAAAAAAACCCGTGGCTCGGTCACTCCCCGTCTGTGTCATAAATCATCGTGACTCCGTCTGAAACAGACACGTTCCCTCAGAAAGTTCAACAAGTTAAGCACACAACGTGGACGCAGTATTTTAGAAAAATATACTCTTTGGGGGAACATTCCTGCTTCTAGATGTGAATCACTGCACTTAAATGACCAGCGAGAACCAGCAGAAATGACAAATAACTCCTCGAAATGATGAATATAGGACCAAGGAGGATCGTCGGGGGGATCGTTTACTGACTGACGGCCTCATAATGGTGGTGATGAAGGTGCTGACGAGCACTAGCTTTGGCAATGTAGTAGTACTGTGATTTGCTGGTTCCCTCCTCCATGTGTTTGCGACAGACTCCACAAATGAGCATCAACTGCAACTCACACATGTAACTCATGAGGCTCATTTCTTCAGGTCTGCTTCTATGTGGCCCTGTACTACAACGTCATCATCGCCTGGAGTCTCTTCTACATGGGGAACTCCTTTCAGTATCCGCTGCCGTGGCAGCAGTGTCCCACCGATATCTACACTAACGACACAGGTACGCCCAGACCGACAGCACGTAGACGACAGCACGACGTCGCCGCGGCTGAATTGCGCTGTCTGTCCTGAATCAACAGTGAAGGAGTGTGCGAGCAGCTCCCCCACCTCATACTTCTGGTTCCGGAAAGCTCTCAACATCACCAACTCCATCGAGGAGTCGGGGGAGTTTAACGCCATCATGACGGGCTGTTTACTGGCCGCTTGGGCCATCGTCGCCTTGGCCATGATCAAAGGCATCAAGTCTTCTGCCAAGGTGAGTTTGCTAAACTGTCTCTCTCTCTCTCTGCAGCAAGAATGTGTAACTAACTTCACTTTCTCAGTTCACAGAGACGAAACAGAATATAGCAGGTTTATTTGAAGGTGCTACAGGTGTTTGGGAGGCTGAATGCTGTGTTTGTTTACTTGAACTCTGCACCAGAAAGCAGCCGAGCCAAAAAAACATTTTCTGACCAACAAACGGGCTCTGTGTTTGTCTGCAGGTGATGTACTTTTCCTCCGTCTTCCCCTACGTGGTGCTGTTCATCTTCCTCATAAGAGGCCTGCTTTTGGACGGCGCCATGGACGGAATCACTTACATGTTTTACCCTAAAGTAGGCAGAGGTTTCCTCACGTTGCCTTTTCTTTCGGATCACTCGGATGGTTTCAGTCTTTAATATTTTTCAAGAGACCAATGCAAGCTTCCTCTGTGCTGCCTTTTCCAGCTGGAGATCTGGGGTAACGTGCAGGTGTGGCGGCAGGCGGCCACCCAGGTGTTCTTCGCCCTCGGCCTGGGCTACGGCTCCGTCATCGCCTACTCCTCCTACAACCCCGTCCACAACAACTGCCACAGGGACGCGCTGATGGTGTCCTTCATCAACTTCATGACATCCGTGCTGGCCTCGCTGGTGGTCTTCGTCGTGCTTGGTTTCCGCGCCAAGAACATCGCGCTAAAATGCGTCGCTCGGTACGAACTTGTTGTCTTCCGGTCCGACGATCGGTGGTCCAACCCCCTTATCTCCTGCTGTCAATCTGTCAAAGCGTGTCCCAGTGGTGTGTGAGCATCTTGGTTGTCACTGCTGGTGTGTGATCGGCAGATTGGCAAATGTCCCTTCCATGAGGTCTCTTTTCTTCTCATTTTCGTCCTCTTCCAGGAACCTCGATCAGTTGAACATCATGGCGTCCGTTGATAGCGACCAGCACTGGTGGCCTTGGTTCAACATGTCGGACGTTAGCTCCGTGTCCATACCTGACTACAGAGAGTGGTACCACCACTACAGCTCCATGGTGGGGCCGAAGATCACCGACTGCAGCCTGGAGGAGGAGATGAACAAGGTACGTGGGGAAAACCACGAGTTCAGCACAGCCAGACTCACGACCTGTTTCACACACAGTGTGGGAAGATGTTTTAGACCTGAAATAAGTGAAATCCTCTTGGTGAAGCTTTGGTTTTATGCAGTGTCGCGTAGTGGTTTGTAGAGGTGAGTCGCGGTTAGCGTTGGATGATGTAATATCAGCCTTACCACTCGGTGAGGTTTTCCATTTAATCCAAGATGGTGGCTCCTTTTGAGAGATAACAGGCCAGGGTTTCAATAACAACAGTGTGTAGGCAGAGACACGGAGTGCTTATATTCCCAGGACTCCTGAGGTGGTTACTGTAAAACATCCAGCACGCAGGACAATGAAAACATATGGGACACTTTATCCAGCTGGTCCACAGGAGGAGCGGAGGCCTGCTGCGGCAGGCCAGAGCAGGAGGAAACTCAAGAAACACGTGAAGAGGCGCATGTTTATGTGCCATCCTCATCAAAATGGGGATGCAGGAGGAGGAGGAGGAGGGAGGTTTTGGTCGTGTTTATCCCCGCAGTGAGTCCCGACCGCGGGCTCACACACTCGGTCACTGTCTGTCTTCCCTTTGTGTACTCGCAGGGCGTCGAAGGGACGGGCCTGGCATTCATAGCGTTCACCGAGGTGATGGCGCTCTTCCCAGCCAGCCCCTTCTGGTCAACGCTGTTTTTCCTAATGTTGCTCAACCTGGGCCTCAGCACCATGTTTGGGACCATGCAAGGAATCCTCACACCTCTCATGGACAATTTTAGCCTCTTGGGACGCCACCGGACACTACTCACGGGTAACGCACGCAGGCCAACACGTGTCCAAATATTTCCCAGAAGTTTATGATTTCACGTTAATGGTTCGCACCAAAGTTCACACACAGATAAAAGGTGCAATGTTTCCGTTTAATTACTCCACTGCGGAGTTGAAACAGGTAGAAAGAGTTCATCGTTTAATGATGTCTGACAGAAAAACGTTGTCCTCATTTTTGTCGTCTGTGTCTCAGTGTGCAGCTGTGCTTTGGGGTTTATTATCGGACTGCTGTTCACGCAGCGCTCTGGCAACTACTTTGTTTCGATGTTCGACGACTACTCGGCAACGCTTCCGCTGGTCATTGTTGTCATTTTTGAGACTATAAGTGTTGCCTGGATTTACGGAACAGACCGGTAAGAAAAAACGGCTTTTCAACACCGAGTATTTTTGCTTGTTTTTGTTTTGTTTTAACTCTCCTGGGAATATTTCCCATCACTGCAGCTTCCTGGATGATATCGAAGACATGCTCAAGTGGCGCCCCCCAGTGGTGTATAAGTACCTCTGGAAATATGTGTGTTTGTTCGCCATGGTGGGACTTCTGGCTGCCAGTTTGCTCCGCATGGTCTTCAAGGGGCCCACGTACACGGCCTGGAATCAAACCACGGTATGTTGTGCGGCGTGACGTTTGTCTCAGCAGGACGACGTCCCGACTCACAAGGACGTGTCTGTCCTAAAGAATATCCAGAGACGTTGCAAGTCAGACAATAAAAGAAAGAGACGAATATGTGTACCTACATTTTATCATTTTGTAGACCTAAAGATGCTTATAGTGTTGAGTGGACACCGCAAACTGTTGTTTTTGAAGCTAAATAAGCTGTTATCTCTGGAAGACTTTTTTCAGCCTGGTCAATATTGTATCTCTTCATTTGGAGTTCAATTTTTATTGTATTTTGCTGACAAATGCGTGTCAAAGTCTCAGCGGTGATTCCCAGCAGCTCCAAACTGCGTGACATCATCTGTGGAACATCTGTAACGGCAGAGCAGCTCCTGTTCCTCCTCCTCTGACGCGCTGCGCCTCTTTCAGGCCTCCGAGATGACGCTGGAGTACCCCGGCTGGGCGCTGGGGATGATCGTCATGCTCATCGTGGTCGCCAGCCTTCCCGTGCCCATCGGCTACATCCACTCGCTGCTGAGAGAGCGCAGGTTGCGTGACACTCCCTCCCCGGAGGTAGGCGGCCAGGAGATGCACCGCGAGATGTACACCAAGTGCAGCTCGGTAGAGCAGCTGGATTCCAGCTCGCTCCAGGTCCCCGCTGAGGACGAGGCCATTCATCCCAGGACTGCTTTCCTGTCCGTGGGCAACGAGCACTACCGGCTCCTCCCTCAGCAGGAGGACGACGATGACGAGGAGGAGGAGCAAGACACGGGATTGTAAAGACTCCAAAGAGAAGCACTCACGAACTCCTGTACATTGAAGCGTACGATCAAGACAAAGCAAAGACAGTAAACGCCAGCATTATTCTACGAAAAAGCAACTCTGGATCGTCTGTTGGGGAAACTCTGAACTCAAGCCAAAGAAATCACATCAATTTACTTCGCTGGTACATGACCAGGTCGTTTTACCTCACGCCTTAAACCTTCTGAACCTTGTTTGTTGTTGGGAAGCTTTAGAAAGCCATCCGAGTTGATCCAAGGTCTCAGAGTCCAACTCCAATCTCTGGCCTGACTTCTATCTGCAGTCGCAAGTGGCTGATGTTTCGTTGAATGCAGCAGCTAAATAAACATGCATTAACTGTTTTTTAAAGTATGGATTTGCATGAAAACATTCTACCTTGAGAATCTGTCGTGAATTTTATCATGTTTGTGTGTTCATGTTTGAATGTTTCTGTTGTCAAATGGGGGGGGGGGCACGTTTATGTGACAGTCGGATAACTTTATTTTATATTTGAATTATTTTACAGAGAGAGACCGCAGCAATGTTTTTACCATGTGTAGCAAAAGCGTACTGTGCTAAATAAACCTGGACAAGGGCAAGAAACTACTCTGACTCCTCATTTAAACACTGCAAAAAACACAATCTGAACAGTTAAAACCGACCTATTTTAAGTCAAAATCATATAATCACACTCCAAATAAGACACCATCACCTGAAAATGGAGTGATTTTCTGCCTATTCGAGTGGAATTTGGCGCATTTCAAAGGAAAGAAATCTTGGAACGAAACATTTCCTGCTTTAAATGATTTTAAAAAAGGAAGGAATCTGCTCTTCAGGCTTCCTCTGTTTGATCTGAACATTTAACAAGTGATTCAGTTTCTTCGAGTAAATTGTTGCTCAGAATAAAAAAACCAAAATATGAAAGATAGTTGACTTTGCCTTCAGTAGATGAACGCTGCGTACAATTAAAAGCCTGCGGAGGGGAGCGAGAGAGAGAGAGAGAGAGAGAGAGAGAGAGAGAGAGAGAGAGAGAGAGAGAGTCGCGCGGCGCTCGTTCCGGCGGCAGGACAGGAGGGCGCGCAGGACATCAGCACACCGGCCGGGTCAGAGGAGCTGCTGCAAAGATGGAGATCCGACCGGACAGGTTCAAGGCGGTCGCGGGCAAAACTCTGGGGAAAATTAACAGGTACTCCTCTCTTCTTACAGCATCCCTCCATCTCTGACTTCAGCCAGTTCTTTTCCGCGCGTTTTGCTCCGCGGGACGCAGCGAAGCTTCGTGACGCGGCTTCACTGCCTCACCTGTCCTGCGGCCAGTTGGAGGGAAAAGTTTGTTCTTGGTCGATTTTCGGGTGAGGAGGAGAATCAGCTGTTGGCTTCAATACTGAAAGTGATGCAGGTCGCCGAATTAGTCCGGTTTTACGCGCCGTGCAGAGTGGAGCGCTCGTCCACGCAGAAGAGGGTGGAAGCGTCGAGTGATGAAAATATGTTTGATTTTCATCTCTTGATTTATTATTTCTCTGTATGCTATTGAGAAAAAAAGATTTTAAAGCGAGTCACTGTCGAGAAAACACAAAGTTGATCCTTGGAAAAAAAACTGAGCTGATTAAGTACTTTTAAATTCAGGCTTTTGCCGATATTTGATGCTTTTTAGATCACTTTTGTTTTTATATCTTAAGGGACAAAGTAGAAATTCATTATAGCGCGCTCTTGTAAGATTTCGGGACCGGCTCAAAGCGGCGTGTCAGGAGAAAGTCCAGTTACATAATGCTTCCGTGCGTTATTGGCACGACCTGGCTGAATGAGAGCGCCGGCCAGATGGAGCTGAACTATCTATCTATCTATCTATCTATCTATCTATCTATCTATCTATCTATCTATCTATCTATCTATCCACCTTTTCAACTCATAAAGCTCATTGTTTGTAATTTATGCCTTTCATGTAAAGTTACTTCCTTTTTCTGGGTAATTTAATTCAATGATGATCGATTTCACTAGATGAAAACATTCATTGAGCAGAAGTAACTTCCTTTGGCTGTGAGATATTTGCAGAGCAAATTTCTTTGAATTCCTACAAATTTACTCTCAGGAATTGAAGATCAGGCAATTTTAAATGTCTTAACCGACAGAGTAATCTTTATTTCAGTCATTTCTGAGGACTTATTATAGCAGAACTTTGACAATTGGAGGAGGAAGATGCTCTATATCCATATCGTAGGACACGACTCACCTGCAGCTGTTTGCATGTGTAATGAATTCAATGCAAATACAAAAGTTGAATCAAATATTAGTGGGCTGATAATTGTCCTGTAAAAAAGAGAGATTACGGACACTGATAGAACCTCATGCAATAACCATCGCTTTAAGCTCTGGCTCTCTCAGGATTTGAGGTAGCAACCAAACATATAAATCCCGTCCTGAAATAGCCTGTTTTTCAGTCCAGCTGTCGAGCCATGCAAATCCCTAAACTCTCCCCTCCCACTCACTCCATCCCAGCCCATGTCACTTCCTCCAGCCACCGCTGCCTCCTCCTCCTCCTCCTCCTTCTCCACCTCCTCCTCCTGCATCCTCCATCCATTGAGACACCAGCACAGGCAACTTTCAGCTTATTGGGGGGTCTCCCAGATTAAGAGACATGCAAATCTCGGGCTTTTTTCTCACTTACTGGTCCTGAGCCATGCATGCACACAGCCACAGCTGATGCAATGAGAGCTGGGATGTGTTGGACTGGATTCAGATTGGTTTTAGTGGGCGTTTCCTCAGCTTAGTGAATGACCTCCGGTTTTTAATGTCAGCACGCTGCTAGGTACACGCAGTTGTTACCTCAGGGGGAAAAAAACCCCATAATTGTGTTCAAATAGATGCAAAAGAAGGTGTTGTGAGGCATGCATCTGTGTGTGCATGAAGGCGTGCATGTGTGAATATGTTGCATCTGTAGCACGGGGCATCCCTGCACTGCGTAACTAAATGGGTTGGCCTGTGTGCAATCTCACCACCTCGCAGACAAAACCGTGATCCCCTCCTGATGAAAGCAGCCAGAAGTTCATCTATTATTTAAACATTTTCTCCATCAGAATGCGTCTCCCGTTTCTATATTAAACTCCACTAGGTAAGCATAAACTTCAGCACTGTAAGGTCAAGTGCACTCGACAACTTTATTTCAACATTTCCAAATAAATGTACAACAATCATGCGTTTATCTATTGTCAAAATCAACCACGATATTGAAGGGAGACTGATTTTGCAACTGTACTTTTGTTGCAGGTGAAGGACACTAAAATACAGGTGCAATCAAAATACACAGCCTCGATGTACTTGAGACACTTTTAAACGAATCAGTAATTATATACATGTGCGGGACGGCTCAGCCACTCCAGAGGAGCTTTTGTTCCCTGCACACAATCCCGCACAGAATATAACAGGTAATCCATTTTTAATCCATTTTACTTGCAGTGGAGTGCATTTTTTCAGTTTCCACCTCTACCGTCCTTAAAGAAGTGCTCTGCATAAATTATTGAAACATTGGAAGAAAAAACCACCGCAATTATTTGATGTTTTGGTCCTTGAAATTGCAAAATAAAGCAACGGTGAGTTTCAGTAAAGATTAACTTTAGTCGTTATCGCATTTTTTTATGTTGTGGATGATTTTGCAGTGAACGGCGTTGGCACGTACATTCACCAGTGAGCGTCGGCACAGTCACGAGTTTCCATGACATTTTCGGAGATATGTGTGATTTTCTGTTCTTTCGCACAATCTTACATTTTGACCAATCACCACCGAGTCCCAAAAAGCCCACACTTCCATCGAGTTGAAGGTTTGAAAAAAACCCACCAAGAAACCCAAACGCTCTATTCGAACATTTTAATCACTGTATCTTCTTTGTCTGTACTGGTGTGTGGGGAAGTTGTTAGTTGTACGGTCTGTACAAAGGTTTTCACGACGTGTCTCGTATAACTGAGCAGTTTGGAGCGTCAGCTGCTGCTGCAGCGCTTGCCAGCACTGGCAGCGATGGTGTGAGTGTTCGTGAGGACAAAACAATACTAGTATTTGTTTTAATTTGATGTCTCTTCAGTTCGTAGACTTCAGTATGAACAGCACAGCGAGGCAGCCTGATTATGTTTAGCAGTGTTTAATATCTTTACATGTAATTTCATGAATCATTTGGCACAGTGACTGTAGTTGTTGGTAAATGAAGCAAGACGCAGAGTGTCTGTGTGTGACTGTTCAGGGACAGTGATGGAGTCGTAGTATTGAGATTATCAATCTATGAAGGTCACACGTGTGTGTGCGCGTGCGTGCGTGAGCGTGTGTGCGTGCGTGTGTGTGTGTATGTGTGTGTGTTTGCAGGAGGGGGGGGGGGGTGACAGGATGGGGAGGAGGGTGTCTCCCTGGGTGACACAGTCCCACTGAGACCCAATCTGTTCACTTCAGGGAGAATGAGAGTCACACTCAGGAAAAAGGGAAACACCGCCATCATCGACCGCAAAATGAACACAGTTTTCCAAATTTACGTTACAAATACAGCTCAGATCTTCTCCCGCTCCCTAAAAAATGGTGATTTACGGTCGTGGTTCGCACACAGCAAAGTGAAGGATCAATTCAGCACACACGTGGACAAATAATGACCAGGGCGTCTGGTGTTATATAATATTTTAACCCGCTCGCCATCTCTCGCCTTGTCTCTTTCATCCTCGTATGAGAGGATTACGCGGAATACTCGGTGAATTGCCGATTTTAATACATGACCCGACAGAAAATCTTGGGTCACCGGCCTGCACGTGAGAAATGAATGTTCTGCTTTAACTTTAAGCAGCAACTAATGTTTGAATTGAGCACAGAAACAAGCAATAAATCATAATTTAACAAGATAGAAACTAAAGAAATCTTGCTGCTGTTGTATGTGGATTTTGTCAAATATGAGCATCAACTCAAAATATAAATTCACATCAGTTTCTGGTGTGTAAGTTTAAAACAGTTTATTGTTTTTCCTTGTTTTATTGACTTCTCGTTGGATTTTGAAGTGAAATTTTCTCTCTGATCAATGACAACAATGTAATTTCATTCTAAATGAAAAGACAAGTTTACAATCTTGGAATAAAATCCTGGTGTTGGTGTGAGATTTCTCTCACATGTTCAGGCAGCAGAATGAACTTTGCTTCGTGTGTTCAGGTAAAAAGTGCAGCAGATCTGATCCGCTTTGAGTCGCGGGTCTCCGCTCAGCCTGCTACTGTTGTAATTATGATACTTCGGAGAGCCCGAGGTCACGGACGCCCGCCCGCCCGCCCGCTCGTGCTCTCTGGCTCATTAATTGTTGCCAGATGAGACCAATCAGACCCTCCCTACACGAACAAGGGACCCTCCATCAGCTCGCTGTATTGTGATGCGCACATGAAGCCCAAAGATCAGGAACGACCCTTCTTCTCTTGACCCTCACGAACACACGACACCTGCGACCAGCTGAGACGTTCACTTCCATTCTGACGTACAACGCTGCCGTGATCTGCTCCCGGCAAGTATCGTCAAACACCTTAACCAAACACATGATGGGAGACTGAGCTTCTCGGCTGTTTCAGTACCGACACACACGCATGTGAGGCCAAATTGCCCTTTAGTGGAACTCATTCGTTAATTACGGTTCATTTTGCTGTGGGCTAGCCTCGTTAGCTGGTAGCATATGTGTAGGTGTCAAGCTGCAATCTGTCTTGGGGTTTAATGAGGATCCTCCTGCAACCTTCTCTAACTCTGATGCCGAGCGCCACTCTGGGGGGGGCGAGTCAGCACATTTGTTTGGCGAGGAGAGGACAGCAGCAGGAAGGCGGCGAAGTGACTCGATGGAAATACGTGCAGAACCCGGTCGTGCAGAATCACAGATTTGGCTACAATTCGTATGAGTGTTTGAAAGCTGATGTGAAGTGATGCCTGTCCAGAGGCCAGAGGATCTTCTGTTGAAGTTTCAATAAGTGGTTGCATGTGTCTTATGCTGAAAAACTTTGAACGCAGCTTTTAACCAGAAAATTGATGAACCATAAATGATGTTAAACTTGTTTATTATCTAAATCGTAAAATATCTGGGTGACAGTTTTCTCAAAGGAACTAAACTCTGAAGCCTGCATAGGTCCAACAGTGTGCTGTGACGGAGGCGGCAGCATGCAGAAACATGGCCCCTACTTGTCTGTCCATATTCATTTCCGGAAGTAAATCATTTTTGTAATCCTAATCTGAATGTTGTGACAGATTAAGAGAGAGAGAGAGAGAGAGAGAGAGAGAGAGAGAGAGAGAGAGCCTGCAGCCTCTCTAATCTCCACCAGATTCTCAAATGTTGCTTCACAAAGTATTTATTACTTTTTATTCAGTCATTGTGCTTTGTTTCATAATTGAAAGATATCATGGTTGAACCAGGTTTCATCATTACACTCTAACCTGCAAAAGTACATCTTTGGTTGCATAGTTTGTGCATTGAACGATTGCATGGATGTATAAAGAGATTATGCAGTCTGCTGCGTGGAAATGGGGGGAGGGAGAGCAATCTGCAAGCAAAACGAAGAAATATAGACAGCGTGGTGGAGATGGAGAGTGGATGCAGGAAGCCAGATGCAGGCAGCGTCGATAGAGAGTGACAGATTTTGGTGTAAAAGCCAGCCTGAATTATTTATCGGACTCAAAAACACATCAATTTTTAACCGGTGTCAGAGTCTTACTTGTCTCGTGTTAACAAGGCGTGAATAACTTATCTTTCACTTTGCCCAGACATTCCTGTTTTGGGAGACTCACCGAGGCCCAAATTTGTGAGGCAAGGAAAAGGGGAACGGAAACTGTGCGGCGCCCTTGTTGCATCTATCAGCGTCGTGGCGGCGACTGTGCTCGTTTCTGCGCGTAATTCTCCAGCTCACTGACTAAGTGGATCAGCCCAGTGAAAACTGGACTGCTGACACATGAGTGTGCTTTGCTGTGAACTCAAACATAAGCAAAGAGACAGAATCTAAATAAAACATACGCAGTGAGCCGCCGTTGCACCATCTCGGTTATATGTAGCTGCAGTTACCGGGTATTTGAGTCTGCTGTCTGCGTGAGCTTGTTTATTAGTGGGAGGTGTTGTTGGGAGTGTGGAGGTTGTAATACACAGATGGCCGCTCGCCTGACTTCTCTGTTTGACTCCTGTGGAAAAAAAAAAGTGACTCTCAACATGCCAGTTAGCAAAAATGGTTTCACACAAACTGAACAATAAGCCTGAAATAAACACAAAATCTGCAGCGCTCTGAGAAACACGGAGAAAAGAAGCAGAGGAGTTACAGAACCCTTTAATTTCTTGACGAATAGAATACACTGGAGTCAGAAAACTGAGATGAAGTGAGGGTATTTTTGGGTACAGCATCTGAAATATTCATTGCACGCTCCCTCGGCATTCATAGTTCCTGCTTCTCCATAGGAAGCGGTGCTATAAAGCTGTCTTTTCCCGTCAGTCACGTAACTCTAAAGCGGACGGCAAGCTATGCAGCGGGCACCCGTGTGTGTCGGCAGGGTGGGCACTCCGAGCGGCACCAGTGTGGCAGCAGGTCCCCAGCGTCCTGAAGGAGCGGACGCTGGGGAAACGTGCTGCCGCTGCTTCTCGGCGAGAGACAGCTGCTTCCACACTCTGGGACGCACCGAGTCAGACACGAGCCCGGCGTGGTACATGCTGTCCGCCTGCAGGTGTGTGTGTGTGTGTTGCCAAAAACCACACAAATGTTTGCAGTGAAAAACAGTCATGAAGTAAAAATTCCTCAAAACACTCTGCATCACTCCTCAAAAGTCGCACAATGTCAGTCGTCGCTGCCTTTTTTGGGGTGGTGCAGTGGTTTGTGCTCGTGTTCATCGCAAAAAGTGATGAGTTTGCATGTTTTCCTTGTAATGAAAATGTTCTCACAGTTTAGAAACCCTTTGTGTGATTTCAAGGTGGACGGAGGTCCTGCATTTATTGTCTTGTTCCGTTTACTCAAGAGCAACAAGTTTCCCAGATATTCAGCTCCTTTTTTTTGTCGACTATCCGGCACCACCATCCGTTATCGTCAGATCTGTTTCCCTTGAACACTTTTAAACATGTCATGGATGCAAATTCTTCAGCACTTCACCTCTTACTCGTTTCTATTCCCGTCAGGCTGATCGAGAAACGGCAGCCGAATGGAGAAACCATCGAGTTGTCCGCGGAGGGCCGTCCCGAGCTGGTGGAGGAGAAGGAGCTGCCGGTGGTGGACTGCACCTGCTTCGGCTTGCCCAGGCGCTACATCATTGCCATCCTGTCCGGCCTCGGGTTCTGCATCTCTTTCGGTATCCGGTGCAACCTGGGCGTGGCCATTGTTAGCATGGTCAATGACCACACCGTCTACAAAGGCAATAAAGAAGTACTTGTGGTAAGTAGTGATATTAAACTGTGCAACTATCGAAGAACGATGAGGTTGAGAAGAAAGGAGGTCTTCATAAAGGGCTGCCTGAAAGAGATAAAGAAACAAATACGTGATTTCAGATGTTGAAGACCTTGGATGAAATATCGTCTTCATGCAATTTGCTTTGTTTTCAGTCCAACTGATTTGAAACTGCTGGTTTTCTCCACATCAGGCTGCACAGTTCACCTGGGACCCGGAGACAGTCGGGATGATCCACGGCTCCTTCTTCTGGGGCTACATCGTCACCCAGATCCCGGGTGGTTTTATATGTCAAAAGTTTGCAGCAAACAGGTCAATGTCCTTCCTCTTAAATCCTCTTCTTGAAAATGTATTTAAATGTTTAAAAAGAAGCCACACAAATGGGAAAATATACACTTTTGTACGTCGATTGTTCAATTCAGTTGTTTTTTAATCTTAAAATAGCTTGTTTGTGTTGTCTGTGCTTCAGAGTGTTTGGCTTCGCCATCGTGGCCACGTCCACACTCAACATGCTGATTCCATCTGCCGCACGCTGCCATTACAGCTGCGTCATACTTGTCAGGATATGCCAGGGCCTTGTTGAGGTACAGTATCTGTCTGTGGGCACATCTGCCGGCTGAATTTTGTGTCGAAACGTTCCCACACGAGTGAGCAACACCCCCCTCCCCTCCCCTCCCCTCCCCTCCACTCCACTCTGTCTTTAGGGTGTATCCTACCCAGCCTGCCACGGGATCTGGGCCAAGTGGGCTCCTCCTCTTGAGAGAAGCCGATTAGCCACCACAGCCTTTTGTGGTAAAACACCTCAATATCTTACTTGAATTATCTGAATCTTGTCTGAATCGTTCTCTGCTGAGAATCACAGCTGGACAAAGATGAGAAAGTGAAGCGTTGCTCTTCTGATGTGTCACAGGATCCTACGCCGGCGCAGTGGTAGCCATGCCTTTAGCTGGTATACTGGTGCAGTACAGCGGGTGGCCTTCAGTGTTTTATGTCTATGGTTAGTACTCTTATCCTCAAACGTCTGCTTGATGACTTTAATTTAGATTCCAGTAATCATGTTCTGGTCAGCTCATTTTATTGCGCTTTTGTAACTTTCTGTTTTCACGTCAATATGAGGTGTTTAAAACTATTCCTTAGTTCTTGCTGGTCATTTTTTCGTTCTCCCTCACTCACTCATGTTTGTAACCTTTTACTTTTTACCTCTTTCTCCCCCATGTCTCTCTGTCTCTGTCTCGTTCTCTCCCTCTCCTAGGCAGCTTTGGGATATTCTGGTATTTGTTCTGGGTTCTGGTGTCCTATGAGAGTCCTGCAGCTCATCCCACCATCACACCAGAGGAGCGGAAATACATCGAAGATGCAATCGGAGAGTCTGCATCATTTCTTAATCCTCTCCACGTATGCGCCACTATATGATGTTCAATCACATACTAAAAATCCCTTGTACTTTCCAATGCATGCAGATCAGACACTTGTATACATGATGTATTTATAGCTACACAATCATGCATTTTGTGTATTCAATAACTCCTGAAGACATTGCTGCCATGTCATCCTCTGCTCCAAACGCTGTCTGTCCCGCAACAAAACATTCATCTCCTCCAAATCCCAAACAATGTTTAGGTCCTCACAACAGTCTTAATCTTTTGTCACTACACACACGCTGACTCTCCAGAGTCCGTTGGAGCCACTGACACTTTATTTCTTTGACTGACAGAAATTCAAAACCCCGTGGAGACACTTCTTCACCTCCATGCCCGTCTACGCCATCATTGTGGCCAACTTCTGCAGGAGCTGGACCTTCTACCTGCTGCTCATTAGCCAGCCGGCGTACTTCGAGGAAGTCTTTGGCTTTGAAATCAGCAAAGTAAGACCACTGAACCCTTCGTGACTACTTGACACCAGATCCTGACTTGAATTTTGGTGGTGATCTGATCATTTATTGAGCCAAAATGATGAAAATGGTCAATTCTTGCATGTGATTCTGTTCAAGCAAGAATCTCAACAGACTCGTTTTGCTTTATTTTTTCATTTGCATGTGAATCCGTTTTCTCTGTTGTTTGACCTTTTTGAAGCTTCACTGTCAAGAAAGTTTCCAGCTGAAAAAGTGAAAAAAAACTCTTTGAACCATAAATGGATTGATGAAAGGATCACGTCTCGCCTCCATTCGCTCACACACCTCCCTTGTGTCCTCCAGGTGGGCATGGTGTCAGCTTTGCCCCATCTGGTGATGACCATCATCGTGCCAATCGGGGGCCAGTTGGCTGATTACCTGAGAACCCACAACCTGATGACCACCACGAACGTCAGGAAGCTGATGAACTGTGGAGGTGAGACTGCCGTGCATCAACGCACGGTTGCTGGAAGAGTGCGAAGGGTCACGGAGGGGAATTGACAGGGATTGTTTCAGTCGGGCAAACTGAATAACATGTGGAAATCAAACAATAGAAAGAGAAATGTCAGCTGTTTTTGAAGAAAACAGAAATATTGCATGTTCTGATACATTTCATGAACAGAGGAAAAAGAACGAGAATGTTAATTCAAATTAAATCCAAAGCATCAGTTCTAGATTGTCTTTACTTAAGTCAGGTAAAAGCGAGGCGCAATCTCGCATCTTTCGTAATTGTGGCTCAAAATAAACTTTAATCCAAGATTTTTTATTGTACTTTTGTAAACTGATATTAAAAAAAAACATTCATATTGTGTATTTGCTTAAAAACATCATCATTGTATTAATAGTTTCTTTGTGGCACCGTTTATCCAGTTCCTGGCACCAGGACTGTGTGAAGAGCAGCAGCTGTTAGCATTACAGCCACATTAATATTTTAGCACTCCTGAAAGGTCGAATCAGAGTGTTTGGATAAACACAAGCAGGAAATCATAATTTACTGCTGAAATTTCAAGGCAGCCGTGACTCCTCAGACAGAGATTAAACTGAGTGACGAAAACGAGGCTGATCGTTGCTTTGTGTCCCTGAATGTGTGTCAGGTTTCGGTATGGAGGCCACGCTCCTGCTGGTGGTCGGATACTCCCACACCAAAGGCGTCGCCATTTCTTTCTTGGTCCTAGCTGTTGGCTTCAGTGGATTTGCAATCTCAGGTATGTGATGCAGTCAACGGGTTCATTTTCCGACTTTGAAACAGATTTATAACCAGAAGAGGTTGAGTTAAAGTATCAAACCAAAGCGAGCTTTTTTATGAATCGGGGTCCTAGAGTTTCAAATTCACCCCTCATGTAGAAAAACCTTCATTTTCAAATCTTTAGCTGTACACATTGTGAAGGAAGAAGATCATATGTTGCAAAGCATAAGATTTCAGGAGGGTTGAGCTTTAGAGGCTGTCAAATTATTCACTCCCTCATTCATTTTACAGGCTAAAGTGTCGGCTCGCGCTTCATATTTGACACTGAACAGTATCAGTCTTGTCAAATAACCAGACGATGCATGTTTCCAAGCAGTCCTCCTGTCCCTTTATTTAAATTTTGCTGTTGAGAGACATATTGACAGATCATGTCTAATCTTTTCTCAGAAGATGTTTGTATTTTCTTCTTTTCACGCAGGGTTTAATGTCAACCACTTGGACATCGCCCCTCGATATGCCAGCATCCTGATGGGCATTTCAAACGGGGTGGGAACATTATCTGGCATGGTGTGTCCTCTCATCGTGGGTGCCATGACCAAACACAAGGTGACGAAGTCTCTTGGTTCTATTCCAGTAGCATAAAAGGGTTTTATGAAGTCACTGATTAACGTTTTTCATCCTTCCAGACACGTGAGGAGTGGCAAGGTGTCTTCCTTATAGCGTCCCTGGTCCATTATGGGGGCGTGATCTTCTATGGTACGACTGTGACTTGACAGTGATCATCACAGCGTCGTATGACGGTCGTGACATCGACGCTGATCCTTTTCTTTTACCCGTCAGGACTGTTTGCATCAGGTGAAAAACAGGCTTGGGCAGATATCGAGGATACAAGCGAGGAGAAGTGCGGCATCATCAACGAGGACGAACTGGCCAACGAGACGGAGGAGCTCTACCGGGGAGGCGGGCAGTACGGCGCCATAAACCAACCGGCCGTTGGTTCCAACGGAGGCGGAGCGGGAGGAGGAGGCGCCGGGGCCGGCTGGGTGACAGACTGGGATAAGTCTGAGGAGTACGTGCAGCCGCCCGGATACAACACGTACATGTACGAAGGCCAAGAGGAGAAGACGCTGACTTAAAAGATCGGCGAATCACGAGCAGAAGAAACGACGAAAGGAAAGAAGATTGTTCTGGAGAAGAGAGTCACAGCTGCACTGGATGGACCTGCTGTGTGCACTTATACAACATTTACAATTGTACATATCAAAGTATGATTCATTCCATTGTGTGTGTGTGTGAAAGTGCGTGCAAGCGTGTGTCAGAGTGGTTAAAATATACATAAACAGACACAGAGTTTTCACTCGTTAAAGCTTAACTCATCTCGCCGACTTCCTTCCTTCTCCTCATTGTGATTGGTCAGCAGGAGTTCTGTTCCTGTGACACCGCAGAGGAGAATCATCCATTAAGTGCGTGTGTGTGTGTGTGTGTGTGTGTGTGTGTGTGTGTGTGTGTGTGTGTGTGTGTGTGTGTGTGTGTGTGTG
>JASSRZ010000065.1:5886058-5905740 GCA_032164315.1 Malacoctenus gilli
GTGTGTGTGTGTGTGTGTGTGTGTGTGTGTGTGTGTGTGTGTGTGTGTGTGTGTGTGTGTGTGTGTGTGTGCACTTTATTCTTTGCATCAATAACATCATGAATTTTACGTATTCATCCTTTTTTGCAGGAAAACTGTAGAAATGTTTGCAGCATTTATCAGCTTGCATTTCTTTAAGTAACTTGTTGAACTTTAATGTTCTGTGTCATCTCGGTGGTGATATGCAATTTGAATTGAAGAAATGATTTTTTTTTTTTTTTTAAAAAAAAGCCTTTAAATACAGAAAAATTACCGAATTATTTATCGTGGAAAAAATGATTATGAATGATACAGCCAGTATACCATCATGCTGTTAACTGACAATCAGTCACTGTTTTGCAGTTCCACAGTATGGCCGCAAGAAGACGGTAATAGCGTTGTAAAATATTGGACTCGGGTTCGTTATACAATCATAAACAATTGAATGTGAAATCACACAAGAATTCATCAAACTCTTTTACGAGTGCTATTTTTCTGTTATTTTTTGTTGTTATTATTTTTGCATTCTCCGAGATATGAAAACCTTGATTGGTTGCAAATCTGTTGTCTTTCAACTTCACTTAAAAAGTGCTTTTTGGCCAAAGTAAGAGACAAAAAGTTAAGCGGCATTCGTGAGGATAAGACACCATAAAAGGTGTCGCTATCTAACGGACACCATCTTCAGTTTCAGTCCTCAGGAACGTTTCAAAGGGCGGAGACGGGGATCGAACCCGGAACCCTGCAAACTGCGGCCGGCCTGTCTGCAAGTGAGCGAAAGTTGCCCGGATGGCCGCGCCCAATTCAAGCTTGAATCTTAACTGATTGGGTGGACTTTCCAACTATAGGCGGAGCTTCCAGGCAAAGACTTTCTCTGATTGGACAAGTAGGGCGTCATTCTGAGTGTTGCCTCCTGTCATTGGTTGTTCTAAGGGGGATTAACGCCAAAACCCTCTGCTCCCAATGAACCACAATGGAGACTAAGTAGGAACTCGCACGGTTTCAGGCTTTAATGTATTCTTAAATTAAATTAAATCTGACGATTAGTTAATCAAATGCGCACTTTATAATTAGAATCGTAACTCCTCCAAGGAAAAACAAGTTAGGGAGTGACAGGGAAGTAAATTTTACAAGTCTTCCGAAGTAGGAACTCGTCTCCGGCTAACGTTATGTAGCGAGCTAATCTCATCTCTCCACTCCTAAATTCAGCTAAAATTTCACAGCGTTGCCAAATCTACGTGCAGGTACGTTTCCTTTTTTTCTCTGCCAGTCACCTCTCACATGCAGTTCGGCTGCCGCGAATGCGTGGTAACCCACAAAAACAACTAACGTAAGCGGATAAATCTGGGTCAGTCTCTTCGCCGTCATGTCGGTTCAGAGAGGAAGAGGGTGAAAGATCGGGACCGGTTCCTCTCGGCTGCTGTTGAACCACCTGTTGTCGTCGTTGTCCGGCTGTGTCCCCTCGCAGGCATGACCGAGTACAAACTGGTGGTGGTCGGCGCAGGAGGTGTGGGGAAGAGCGCTCTCACCATCCAGCTCATCCAGAACCACTTCGTCGACGAGTACGATCCAACTATCGAGGTGAGAAAGCGGCCATCTGACGCCCAGCGTGGAGTGTGCAGTGTAATATTAGACTGAATGAAGCCCAATCCGAAGGTTTACAAAGACACTGTATTTCCCCATCAGCCCTGCTTGTCCTTACTGCTATTGTACCACTACTACTACTTGTTTGCTGGATTTTATCGAAGCTTTTGGGATTTAGAACACAACAGTTTCTTTCAAATGTATTGTTTGTGTTTCTCAGATTTAAAACTACCTCAGTTATCTAACAGTAACTCTAAATCTGGACCCTTGTAGATTGCAGCACCTTGCAGATATAAGTTAGAGTTTCCACTGTTGTCGAAAAGTTACCACAAACTGGTCATAAAATTAAATTTCCAGACGTTGTTAAGTGGCACTCTGCATTTCAGTAATTGCTGTTAATTCAAAGCTGCCTAAAGTTATTGAAGTGTCTGCGAGGGCCTCACAAAGCCCTCCATTCATTCAGGTCTTGTTGCTACATGATGCAGCGGTGCAATCGTGGGAATCCGTCTGACGCAATCTCTTCTTGTCTGACGTGTTTGGTGCTGCCTGCGTTTGGCAGGACTCGTACAGAAAGCAGGTGGTCATCGACGGCGAGACGTGCCTGCTGGACATCCTGGACACTGCAGGTCAGGAGGAGTACAGCGCCATGAGGGACCAGTACATGAGGACGGGAGAGGGCTTCCTCTGCGTGTTCGCCATCAACAACACCAAGTCGTTTGAGGACGTCCACCTTTACAGGTACAGGACGGCCTCAGACGCCCACGTCTATGTCCACATGGGCTGCCATGTTTGCCACAAAGCAGAGACCAAGGAGAGAATCGTGTTGTTTTTTTAGGTTTAACTCCATTTTTAACTGAATTTTTCATTGATTCATTTCTTTTACAACACACTAGGTTTTTTATTCAAGCAGCAAACTTTTTTGTTTGAAGTTTGTCCACAGTTCACCCAAAAAATCTTTTGCACAAGTCTCACAAAACTCAGTTGTAAGTTGTAATGCAGTCTGACCGTTTTTCTCAACAACCCGTAATTATTGTCAGGTAATTACAAAGCATGTTATTCAGTTAATTGACAATGTTTATGATCTATAATTATGAATGACATAACAGCTTTTATTGGTGCTTACCAGAGTTGGCTTGCAGATTTGAGTTTTCATGGAAAGTGAGAGGTGAATTTTCTGTTTACATTACTGCTCAAACAGTTTACTGTTTGTGTGTGTGTGTGTGTGTGGGGGGGTGTATTGATGTTACCCTGTTTACTTTCACTCATTTCTTGAAAAGCAGCTACATGTTATGATCCCCATCAACACAGAGCGGACCAAAACAGTTTTCCCTTTGGGGGAAATATTTTGACCTTTTTTGGCTAAAAGCAACCTTCGACTGACGCTGCAGCTCAACAGTGACGAAAAAGCGACTCACTCTGGATCTGTCTTCAAGCCGACTCGCTGTAATATGCAAACATGTCAGAGTGTGCGATGTTGGAGGAGTGCCAGGAGGTCTGAGCTGTTTTTCCTCATTTTGCTAGTTTATTCTAACATGATAAAGTTTGTTTCCTCACTGACAGGAACTGAGCGCGGTTTGTCTGTTACGCATATCTAAAAACGTGCTGGGTGGGATGAAGCAGCCAAACACACAACACAGTCCTCAGTATTTCTTTATTCTGAGATTAATTTCATCAAACCGCTTCAAAAAGGCTGACGGAATGTTTTGGTAACTGATGTCAGCTGATAAGTGTTCAGTGGTTTCTGAGTTTCTCGGCTGTGTTTCCCTCTCAGGGAGCAGATCAACAGGGTGAAGGACAGCGACAGTGTTCCCATGGTGCTGGTGGGGAACAAGAGCGACCTGAGTACCCGCACGGTGGAGACCCGGCAGGCGCAGGAGCTGGCGCGCAGCTACGGGGTCCCGTTCGTCGAGACCTCGGCCAAAACCAGACAGGTAACAGCCAGAGACGCGCGCCTTTCGCTTACAGCACCTCATCAGGTTCGGCGACGGTGCAGTTCTCCGATACCTGTGCTTAAAACACCTTTTTCTACATGATTTGACATCTCAAACCTTTGTTCTGTGTTTCTGTCCTGCAGGGTGTGGAAGAAGCTTTTTATTCGCTTGTGCGAGAAATCAGAAGATACAAGGAGACCAACCGCAGCAACAAGAAGAGCAAGAAGAACACTCAGAGACGTTGCATAATACTATAGCGGACCACACACACCGCCGCCAGCATCTCTTGGAGCTCTACTTTCACGCCCCCCCCCTTCTCCCTGCACAGACACACACTCACACATCACCGCTCGTTAGTTGCCATGGATACGTCCAAGCCTGGCTTTTTGGACGAGGTGGCAAAAAACCCAACTTTTTTTTTAAATTGCTGTGACAGTTTCCACGACTGGTGTGTTGCCACATGATCCACCTGCGTGCAGCGTCCATTTAACACTGAATTTAGTCGTTTTGTTTAAGGGTTGGATGAGGTTTTAAAAAAACTAAAAAAGGAGAAACTGCTGAGTTGTTGTTTTTGTCAAATTCAGCTTCTGTGCAAATTTTTTATTTTGTAGGGCCCCGTGTTTTTTTTAGCATTTTCGTTAAGTATTCCAGGTGTTTACTGTGATGCATCACTGCAGTTGCCACTGACACAGTTGTAGCCCTAACACAGCTCTAATGTCACTGTGTGTGTTGTTGCTGTTACGAGTCAGTCAACAGGACATCTGCAGGGTTCAGGCTCAAAGTTACATGATCTGATCACACAAAAAGCCGGTTCATCAGGAAGTCGAGACAAAGGCGCTTCTTTTGTAACCACAGTGTTTTAACTTCCTCAAGAATTGTTACTCCAAATGTGAGAAATTGGTGATTTTATTTTTTTGTACTACTCTGGACTGCATTTTCCAATTTGACAAAAATGAGGGCCGTAAAAACAAAAGTTTGTGTGGCTTTAAAAGATTAAAAGTCGCATCCTGCAAACAAGTGAATCTGGAGGAATTTCACTTAACAATGTTGACGTGCAGGTTTGCGACACCTGACCATTTTCTTAAAGTAATACCACTGTCTAACGTAGTTTTATATGAATACAAATGTTAACTTGATTCGATAACAAGACTCACTGACAGCAATGTAAAATCTGGACTGCACTCTGGTGTAACGAACAAGTCAATGTCCTTAGTTGATAAATGTCTTGTTTATCCAAACATGGATGGTTTAGTGGGAAAGTTTAAAGAGGAATAAAGTGTTTTTTGTTTTTTTTCTAAAAAGGACATTAAAGGAAGTTTTCAATCAATGAGTCGTTCATTTACACGTTCCTCACAATAGTTTAACACAGAGGAGACTGGAAGAAACGGTGTTTTCATTTATTTTACAAAGTTTATTTTTTTTATTCATCTTAGAAAACCAAGAAATAGTGTAACATAGAAGCATTTTTTTCATATAAGCAAATACAAAATATGGTCTGAGGTCATCTGGAATGAGGAAGAGGGGCCCACAGCTTCTCACCATCCGAATCGAGACACCAGTTTACTCTGATCATCCAGATCTTTCTGGACCTTTTTCCTCATGTAGAAGATGGGACAATCCCGGCTGCAGGGAGGGAAGCAGAGAGAGCAGCTCGTGATAAAATCCAGGAAGACAAAACTGTTCAAAGTGAGAACACGTGGGTGCAGGTGTACCTGGTGCAGAGGACGTCCTCGTGGAGCGAGCCCTGACAGCGCTGACACTGAGTCCACAGACGAGAGAAACGCTCCTCCAGCGTGCTCAAGTGAAAGATCTGAAATCAATAAGTTTACAGGTGAACGACTGCAGAGGGCGATGAATGAAAGTGAAAGCTTCCTGTGGCAAGTTCATGAGAGAATATCAGCTTCAAACATGTTTGGAAGACTAAAGCAAATTCAAAAAACTTGGCCCTAGTGAAAACATCCTAATGACCACTAGAGGCCAGTAGAGCAATAGAAACTGGACATCTATTGAAAGCATCTGAGCTGAGACCTAAAAATCAATGAACATTGATCTGCCCACTTACCTCCTTTTGGTACAATTCAGACTCCTTCCTCTTACAGTAATCACACACAGCAGCTGCAAAGACACATTTGAGATTACAAAAACAGACCCAAGAAAACTGAGAAACGCTTGGAAGGAGGTGAAACGTCCCGTCACGAAACGTCCCGTCACACACCGTCGGTCTTGAGTACAGCTTTGCAGCCGATGCAGGTGCTTCGCTTCTGGGCAAAAGCCATGAGGCCGCCGACCTTGGAGGTCAGCACGGTCTTACAGCGTGTGTGGTCGCCCTCTGAGGAGCGTCAGAGCAGAGGAAAGTCTTCAAATTTGGCATTATTCATTCAGTTTTTACCTATGCATAAATGAGACACTCAGAAAACCAGGATGAATAAAAACGCGGGCGTGGACTCACTCAGCAGGACGCTCTCGGCTTTGCTCTCCCCCAGGATTGGCTCAAATATTCTCAGCAGGGGTTTGGAGAGCTGCTGTTCCAGATAGTATTGCGTGTCGATGGGAATGTTGTTCTCCAGCACATAGATTGGATCCTTTCAACAACACGTGGAACAATCCGATTATTTGCAAACACACAAAATGGATTTTGAGAACAAACACATGTCGTGACGGACTGGGACTGCTCACCTCTGACTTCATGTACGCTGCCGCTCCCTTCGCAGCCTTGATGATGACATATGGGACTCGGTCTCCAAGGTTGGGGGCGCTGCCTGCGTCTCTTTTCCTCATCCTGAAGGACACGAGAAGGGTTCATTTAACCAGACTTTAAAACGATTTGAATCAGCGACGCTGGCGTGCGATCCCACCTCTCCGCCAGCTCCACGTGCGCCTGTTTGCCAGCGTACTCCTGCGCGGTACGTGTCAGCTCTTTGGTGATGACCAGCTGGCTGATGTCAATTCGGTTGCACAGCAGATCTGAGATCACCTCTTTGGCATGATCCACCGCTCCCTCAGGATCTCTAAAAACATCACAACCAGCTTTAAACAACATGTTCCCTGAATGGTTTCATCTGGTGACGATCTGAAAATAACCACCTTTAGACACAGACCTGTCGATGAGGATTTTCTGCAGGCAGGTGTTTATGAGGTTGGCCACCAGGGGGCAGTTGTCTCTGCGAACGGTCTCGATACCCTTGCAGTCCATCTTATCATGAGCTTCAGCATTGGAGGAGAAATACAGGCCAGCGTAGCGCTTCTTGTTGATTAGCAGGTACGGATAGTACACCTGTGCAGGTGACAGACATGAAAAATAAAGAAGATTAAAATAAAGCCAAATAAATGTCTTTAGTGACACTTTAAAATACACTTTGGCTGGAAAAAAATGGAGAATTGCAGCAGCGTTTCCTGGTTCGGAGAGATAAATAAACAATCGCTTCACAGACACGAGACTAAAACTGGGAAAAATAAATCTTTTATTTCAAGAAGCCTCGAAGGCAACAGTATGATTTATTCAGTGCATTCTGCAGCAGTGTTTCTTCACAGCTGGTTAGGGATTTCAGTGTGGTACTGTTAATAACCTGTAACTTAAACAGTTTAAAAAAGGGGGGCGGTGATTGGTACCTTCTCAAACTCCAGCTTGATGGGAGGTGTGAAATGAGATGACACCCACTCTGCTGCCTCCTTCCCGATGACCATGGACTCGCTCACTGTGGCCACTCCGAGCTTCACCATGACAGAGTCCGTGTCTCCATAAATGACCTATACAGGTTAAAAAAAGGTGACTTTGATCTTTCTCTGATCTAGTTTTTGATAACGTCTGAACCTGAGCTGTGCTGTTCAGCCATATTTGTTCCTCACCTTAGCATCGGCTGGGTGACCGTTGGCGATGGTGTACTTTGACTCCACCAACTGTTTGGTTTGCTCGATCATCTGTCTCCCAAAACCTGTGACGCTCTGAGAGAAACGAAGGAAGAAATAATTGAAATAACTTAGTTATCTGTGAGCTGAATCTCCACACTGCAAAATATTTAATCGTGGTCTGTTCATGATTCTCCCTGATTGGACAAGACTTCTATCAAACAAGGAAATCCACCCTGTTCAATTTCACACATGAAGCGGCTCTTTGTCTTGAACTGTTTGCATTTCGTTCACCACCTGTTTTGTGGTTTTGGTTTCAACGCTCATCTGCGCTCCACATCGTTGTTGTTTACTGTTCACGCTCCGACTGCACAGCTGTGCACCAGTGAATGGAAACATCCCAACAAGTCACTCAGGAACAGCTTACCTCAGCCTGGATAAGAGCTCAACCCTGGAGGTCCCTAACTGTCATCATTTTACATATTTATAGGAGATAAAAGCACAATATCGACTGGCAGCTCACCTGTGAGATCTCCAGGCAGGGCAGTTTCCCAACCTGAGCCCCCGTGAAGCCGTAGACGGAGTTGGCGCTGATTTTGAGGGCCAGCTGACGACCGTCCAGCACCTGCTTCTTGAAAGGGTCCGTTTCTTTCTTTAGCTCTGCTTTGGCCCTAGAGGCAGACAAAGAGGTGATTTGAGAGGCTGCATTTGTCAGGATATACAAAAAGGGTGCGTGTTATTTGAGTCACTTCGCACTTCTTTCGGGCAGACAGCAGGTTCTCCAGGATCTCTGGAAGAAGTCCTTTCCTCACTGAGCTCTTCACAAACTGATCACCAGTGGGAGTCTTGATGAAGTCTTCTGATGACAAGCTGGAGACACACAATCATGTCACTTAATCAGACACTTGGATGGACAACAGAAATTCAACTAAATCTAACTTTCCACCAGACTTTTCTCAACTTCTAAACGAAACCACGCCTACCCCAGTTTCTCTGCTGAGCCTCTCTGCAGGAGTGTGGTGTAGCACAGATTGTGGGCCATCATGATGGAGGGATACAGGGAGGAGAAATCCAGTGTAGCAATGGGAAGGCTGTAATAGCTGCATGAACAACAAGACAGGAAGTCATTATAAGGTTGTCACCGCCCCCTCCCCCCCTGCAGGAGCTGCGGCCTCCCAAACAGCCAGTCCACTCACCCTTTCTCAGGCTCAATGACGGTGGCTCCAGCGTAGTCCTCTCCTCCCTGGGACTTCACCACAGGCATGACCAGGTCCTGCTTCATGGCCTGAACAGGAACGCACACGTTGAGTCTCCTGATCCGGAGGCGGTCGAGTCGCGCTCGTGTCCGTCGGGTCTCACCTGTCGCAGCAGCTGCGAGACCACTTTAATCTGCTGCCCTCTGGACAGCAGGTAGGTGAGCGGCACGCCCGTCACTCGGGCCATCTCCATGTAGTTGATGACGCACATCAGCTTCTGCAGCAGGCGCAGCGGCAGGTAAGCGTCCTTCAGGCAGTACACGGCCAAACGCCGGCGCGTTTGTTCGTTTCCATTCTTGACAGGAGAGAACAAAAGATGGTTAAAAAGACATTTAGTCACTTTGAGAATAAAACTATTATTTCTGTAAAATCATAACTCATTCAAACAAAGCTTTCAACACCATCAGCAGTCCTGGTTGTTGGGTTACCTGCAGGTCGGTGATGATGGAGTGCTGCACGTCTTCCTTCTGTTCTTGCAGAAAATGGAAACTCACGGCGTTCAGCGTGTACGAGCGCAGCTTGTAGTCTCTGAGCAGAACCTGTGAGAAACCCATCAATCAGACACCACAAATAGAAACATCCTCAGCTCCACAAAACTTCACACTTTTAAAATGAAGAGTGTATGATAATAATGTGCTAACCTGCAGCAGATCGAACTGAACTCGGCCCTCCATGTTGATGATCTTGTTCTCTCTGCGGCCCATTTGCTTGCTCTGGAAGTTCAAATCTCGCAACACTGACTTGACGTTTCGAATGCGGCCCAGGTAGGGAAAGTAATTCACCTGGAGAAGGAAAAAAACAAGAACAGGTATAGGAGTGAGATGCTTTGGTTTGAGGTGTGGACGCTTTATTTGATCAGAGTCAGCAGAGATCAGGATTCAAGCTGCAATGTGATTTGGACAAACCTTCAGAGCAGCTGCTCTGTTCAACAAGTAGGGAAAGTCAAAGTTTTGGATGTTGTATCCAGTGATGATGTCGGGGTCCACCGTCCTCAGAAACTCGGCCCACGACTGCACACAGGAAGCAGCACCACAGATCAGCACCAGCATCACAAAGGAAAGGGTTCACCTGGAAGACGTCTGTACCTGCAGCAGCTGTTTCTCTTGCGTGAAGCACAAGATCTGGGAGCCCACGATGCTGGCGCACGACTGCAGGGTGAAGACTGTTCGAATGAAGGGCTCCGTCTCGCCCTGCCGCTGCACCATGGAGGCGATCTGAATCACGGGGTCTTTGTCTGCTTCTGGGAAGATTCCTGCAGAGAAAACGGTGGACAGACAGAGTCAAAACCCCACACTGTTTTCATCGTCCACTCTTTGTTACTGGTGGGGAAGGATGAAGCCAATTCCAGCAAACAAAGGGCGCCGTCACCTTTTCTTCCAGCACACTCGATGTCAAAGCTGAGGACCCTCAGCGGGGCGATCCTCTGCCAGTCGCCTTCAGCTGGGTGACTTATCAAGTCTGTCCATGCCACGTCCACCTCGTACTGACACAGAGACACCTGGGGGACAAACACAAGAGGAGAGCTCATCAAGACTGCTGGGAAAGACCGGATATCGCACGTGAAACTAAACGGTGGATCCTCGCATGCAGAATCTCCGAGACGTGACCCAGACTCACCTTTCCTGTCGACTGAGAATCGACGTCGCCCATGCTCTTCTCTTCCCGCAATATATACTTTCCTTTGGGAAGCTCAATCCAGCAGCATCCCACCACATCTGCATCCACCATGAACCTGACGAGAGACGTCAGCAGATATAAGTTTGTCTGTGTTGTTTTGTGAGGTGGATTTTTCGAAGAAATACACTAAACTTTGGTGTGAAACCAGCAACTCATATCTCCACTGTTAGTGCAAATACTTTCATGGAGCACACACCTGATTTCAAAATCAATGTTGGCCTCGAAGGACTGGTAAGACTGGAGGGAGTGATGGCCAAACTTAAAGCCCAGTTCCAGCAGCCTCTTCGCAGGGGCGATGAGACGAGGCATCGCCATGGTGATTCGCAAGAAATCCAGCACCTGTTTCCCATGGTAACCATACATGTCTGAGAAAAAACAAAACAAAACATCGATCCATGAAACTTGCAACCAGCAGCATATGCGAGTATGTTACCAAATAATTGACCCCTTAAACAGTATCTGTAAACTTCGACCAGCACGCACTCTCTTTGCGGGTGATTTCCACAGCCAGCACTGTTGTGGAGATGTTGTCCTTGTTGGAGCGCATGTCCTTGAGGACAACAGAGTTCAGCTCTCTTTTAAACTCCGCAAGATCAGCAGCTGTGAAACCTGAAAACGAAGCAGAAACAAAACACTGTGAATCTCTGCCAACAATCAATCCCAACAGAGCGTAAAGCTCCAGTGCTGATTAAAAAAAGTACTCACCGCTTGGTGCAGGAACGTAAAAGTATGGCGCAAACCCGTGGACATGGCAGCACACGCTGTTGCCACCGTCCGTCACGCCAAACATCCGAATGATGGGGACTTTTGCTTGGGACTGACCGGGCATGCCGGCCACTGTGGCCCCTGCACAACACAAGAGTGTAAACTCACTCACAGCTCAACACTTCCTCTCGGATTCGACTTGGCTTTTAGCTGTTTGGTGAAATGCTGAGAATTTATACGACTGGAGATACGAGTTGCTCGTTTTCTTGAGTTACCGAGATAATAGTCCAGATCAATCTGCTGGAACACCAGAGTCTCAGATGAGGGGTCAAGATTGGGAGCATGAGGCCGCCGCCAACGAGGGTTGAGGTCCGCTGAGAAGAGGTCACCTGACAGGGCGAGGACGCGTTATGTCAGTGTCTGCAGCTGAGAAACGTCTGACCGTTACCTTTTTTCCGTGCGATACTCACCAACAGGGATGACATCATGTCCTGCCTGTCCCTCCATCTCTTCCGAGTCCATCTCTAACTCGTCAAACAACAGCAGCTCCTCCTCAAACTGCGAAGGGCTGTCCTCCCACTCGTTGGCCATCTTGCCCCTTTTGGCTTGTGACGCGCCGCCCATGGGGGCGCCGCCGTTACGCCGCTTGAAGTCCATGCCTACAAGTAAAAAAGCAGTTAGTCAAACTGCGTTCGCAGGAATAGACCAAGCAAGAAAACAAAGAAGTGATGGTGATCTACGGTGCAGAAGAACAGTCTTAAACAGAAACAAGCTTCAGAATTTGTATGCAAAACTTGACCAAGCTGCTCATTTGCATTGTATTTGCCTGTATTTATCTGTAACAAGGGAATCTAGTGTAGAATTGTATGAGCTGAGACTAGTATTGAGGAAAGCATTCGCCGTCAACGTCTAATTCTGATCGCACAAACTAGAGCAAACATTGACAGCTGTACCACAGACAATGTCTTTAACTTATCACTTGTAAAGAAATTTAACCCTCGCTAAAACAGTGTTGGACATTTGGTGTCGTGAACTGAACGTCTGACAGACGAAATACAGCCGCAGCAAAGACACAAAGCCACACAACAGGTTTGGTTCTTGAAACTCTGCGTGCAGCGGCTGAATCAAAAACCGACCAGCCAGATGTCTTCTAACTAATCCCGTGTGTTTTATTTTACGCTGCATCGCCTGAGAGTAATTGGTGTCACTGATGCTGATACTCTGTTTTTTAAGAGGACTGAAGTTAGCTGCAGGGTTTGAGCGTCCTTTGTAAAACAGCGCTTCTTCCACGTGCTAAACTTTGCTCGTGTAACGCACCAAAAACTCAGTAACTTAGCGTCTGGAAATAAAGAACAAGATGTGTAAAAGTACTGCAGTTTTCCTTCTTTTGAAACGAGTTGAAGGGACAAGCTAGCAGCCTCAAACGTAAACACAGCAGTTTGGCGCGGTGGCTAATCTTACCGAAACGTCAGCTGAACCCTCCTGTAACTTCAGCAGGGACAACAAACGGCGTCCTGCGCGTTTTTACCGCGATGATGTGTGTCGGTCAGACGGTCCTATTGTCCGCGGACCCGGGCTGACGCCGTCTCCCGCCACTCTGCTTTGGATTTGTGAACTTTCACCGGCGGAACGCGCGGAAATTTTCGGTTTGGACGAATAAGTGAAGCGACACACAGCGACGTCACAGTAAGGGCGGAAGTAACAGGAGGGATGGAGGGGAGGGCGGACGTGACCACTCGCGTGTTCCCGGCAAAACGACGTCACGTTACGTAGCAACGAAGGAGGGAAATTCGTATGAAAGGACTCGTCTTATTTTGATTAATTGAAAGAAAAATATGTTTTCTCCCATTACAAAGGTGTCTTTTTTTCAACAATAATTACAAAACTTCAATTATTCCAAATAATTATATATGTATGTATATGTGTAATCTTTGAAAAGAAAATTGTTACATTCAAAGCATGGGAAAAAATACATAATGTTTTGTATTTCAAAATCTGAAGAAATAAAGACTCTGGAGTCAAAGGAGAAAGTGAAAAGTGCACCTTTATTTAAATAAAGAGAAAAACAAACAGTAAATCTGAGTTGTACTGTCTGGAAAGAGCCTGCTTATCTTGATGAATACATATTGCAACTTTATTTACTTTATTTGCATCATAGTTATCTTGTATTGAAGTGTCTGAATGTTAAATCAGCATTTTCTTTTTTGTTATTATGTCTGTATTATTTGTACGTTCTTTGTTGCTTTTTCTTCAGATCAAGAATAGATACTAAAATTGAATTGCCCAGACAAGAACAGGGTAAACAGGAGACCAAAGTATTTTCTAACCCAAACATAATTGTACAATAAATGTGTATCATGTTGGTTTATTGATAAGAGTCGATGTCGTTGTAACCTGAGGGAGATGTTTTATGGACCGGTTGCCAATAAACTACAGAGGAGAGACATCTGCAGTTCAGAGATAGTGGAAACCACCCAAGCTTGTTCTTTGACCTTGTGTCACTTAAAAAAATATGGTCGAAATATTCAGTGTTTCCATAAATGGCAGATCAGAGATGATTTCGTGAATCAGTCCCCTCTCAGTGTATCTCTGTCAATGTAACTCAATGTAACTCTGAGCCGCAGACCGAACGTTTGACATTTGGATCAATAGCAGCCGGTGGAAAATTGCTCAATAAGTTATTGTTGGACACATCAGTGATATGTACAGGGCGCGGAGTCTTAATGTCACCGGTCACGTTGTATTTTCAAAATCGCTCCGTGGCTTTTGGAGGGCCCTTATAAATAACTCCCGCTGTCCTCCCTCCACACGGGACAGGAAGAAACCAAAACACTGTCCTCGGAGACCCACGGCATGCACGTCTGCACGGACGAAACGATCATTCACCAACCACAGCGACCCCCTTTGACCACCGCTGCGCCAATCGCGTCCCTCCGCCGAGAAAGCCTCCCTGTTCCCGTCACGTTGCATGCAGGGGGCGTGGCCGCGGAGGAGGCCGACTCCAATGGGAGTGAATATCGTGAATAATTTGACAGCAGGAAGGCCCCCACCATCGTCCAACGTCGGACGTGCCGCCCGCCCCTCCTGCGTGACAGCGAACACGTCCAAACCAATGTGAAGCGCTGACATTTAACAGAGGCCGCCGCCCCCTTTCTCCCCACTCTGCGCTCTTCTTCGCGTTGTGTGGATTGACTGCGACAGCTGTTGATGACTCGCTCATCTTCCTGAAGTTTGGACAAAACCGACGCGTGAGTAGTCCTCCGTCCTCCGTCTTTTTTTAAAAAAAAATTCTGCGCTCTGATATTCGGGACGAGAGCGTCCAGCTCGCGGCGCGCGTCCGAACGCGGTGTCCTCTGTGCGTTTCCGCAGCTGTGTTGCAGTAGGTGCTTGATGTCACGTTTACACCAGCAACTCCTGAGAAACACCGACGTGCGCTCAGCTGCGCGCATGTCCGGCCGCTGATGAACGCCGCTTTGCACATCAGTCTCACCCGAAATTTGAGGGGCTTGTATTGCGCCTTCGCCTCCCTCGGTGGGCCTGCTGCACCAGGCTTCACCCACAACAGAGACGTGGACGTGAGGTTGCGATGATGCTCTCTGTGTACTGTGTTTACTGTGGATGCCGCTGCTTCAATATAAACATGGGACATAAAGAGGAAGCCCAGTTCCCGATGGATTTAATAGGAAAGTTGTCCTTTAAAATGCTGGGATTGGCTCTCAATTTTAGGATGGTTGTCTGATCAGAAGCTTTTGCTGGAAAAGGTTTAAAAATAGAAAACAAAGAATATGTTTGCATGTACTATTTCCTATCTGCATTACAAGAAAGCTTCCTTGAGTTATTTCTCCCACTTGTCATCAGCGTGAGAACCCCCCATTCATCAGGGGGGTCCTCTGTGCATATACTTAAGCCACTTCTTTGTCCTTTTGCTCCACTGCTATCAGTGGCAGCTCAACACTTTGGAATTTGAGTTCAGCTCATTAGTTACTTGTGTTTACGCAGATTAAATTTCTGTTGTGCAGCAGCGTGTGAAAAAGCATAACTAAAGTGGAGGAGAGGCCTGCTGCGCGAGTGGATCGGTCCCTCTCTGGCTGCACCCGCTCATCTCTGAAGTTTGTCACATCAAGGCGATTGCAACATTTTATAGTGCATGTGCAACTCTGGAAGTGGCTGGATCAAGTTTGGACCTGATCTCGGATCGGTCTCGTCAGTTTCTATGTGTGTGCATCACTTCTCACGCCACTCCCCCACTTGCTGACAATCAGAGTTTTTTTTCATACAGACAGGAACAACAGAGTTGTATGTTTACTCTTGCACCCAGGCAGGAGGAATGCACTCCTGGCACCTCTACATCGCCATCATATCTGCCACAAACAGAAAGGCAGTACCAGATGTTTGCATTAGTTTAAGTGATTGATTTTTCCATTTGACAAAAAAACAACTTTGTATCTGTTGTGTGTCACACAGTTTGGTGTAGATACTCCAGATGAGGAAGCCCTTTGGACGTCTGCGATAGTGGACAGAACAAATACTGTCTGACGATCTGACGCTGGATCTTGGTTGCTCAACGCGTCGCTCTGTTTGTTTGACCAGAGGTTCCTGTGAGAGCAGCCGAAAGTAAAGCTGACGGATAGTCGAGGACGTTACCAGCGTGTAGCTGTCGATCCGATTTAGTCACAGATGGAGGAATTGAGAAAGTGTTGTGTTCACATCACGGAGTAACGCAACGGCACTTAAGAAACCGGGCTCGTGGCTCATTGATGTCGATTTCTGACAGGACCTGACAAGTTTGTGAGACGAACTAGAGTCGGGAGAAAGTTTTCATAGTCACATAAAAAGTTTGAGATGTTCACATAAAGAGTAACAAATGTTAATAAATAGAAGCAAATCATCTCAAAATGTCTTCAAGGCATCAGAAGTTGGTTCCTCCTTTTAGATAGAAAAGGTTTACATGTGGTATGTTGTTGGCCAAAAAGCACATGATACTCACGTGTTGTGTATACATAGTTGTAAAGGTGTGTTCTATATTTACCCAGCATGCCGCTGGCTCGCAGCCTGTCCGTTACGTCCCTGTCAGGACTGGAAGAGTGGGACGAGGAGTTTGATCTGGAGGATGCTGTTCTATTTGAAATCGCCTGGGAGGTTGCTAACAAAGGCAAGTGACAGCCTGGTGTCCAAATACTGTCTCGAAGCTGTTTCTCGTGTCAGAATTCGTGCATTTCAGATCCTACATGGTTGGTTTCATGAGAGGCTCATCGTTCGTGACGTTTATAAATCGGATTGAATCACATTATATCTCTGTCTCAACTTTGTGTGGCATGTTTGCTGCATGTGTGAAGTTGGAGGCATCTACACTGTCATCCAGACCAAAGCCCGTCTGACCGCGGAGGAATGGGGCGAGAACTATTTCCTGGTGGGTCCCTACGTGGAAAGCAATGTGCGTACGCAGGTGGAGCTGATCGAGCCCACCAACCCGACGCTGAGAAGGACCATTGACAAAATGAACGCCAGTGGGTGTAAGGTACTACCGCACGTACACACACTGTAAACACACGCGCCTCCCGGTTAAAATTACATGTCCGAGGACGGTCAGTTGGCTGGGAGAGATCTGGGAATATAGAAGGGTAAAATGTAAGAAAATGTAAATGATCTATTCAGAGTTACTCCCTTTTTTTTTTTTTTTTCACCCATTCCCCCTTGACTCGGCCTTCTGTCCCTGACCCCGACTTAAAACCCAGTGACATTTCCCCGCAAAGGTCAGAGGTTGTATCGGTGTCTCTCCCTCTTTCACACAGAAGCGCTCCAGAAATAGATGACTGAGTGTGATACTTTTAATGCTTTGTGCTGTGTCACTCTGGGAGTGCTGGAGAATTACAGGTCAAGGCAAGGAGTGGTACTATGTTAAAGGAGCAGTGCTGCCACTCCGACACAGGCCATCCACATTGAATGAAGGCTGAAAATTTTTCTTCTGTATGTTAATCAAGTGGAACTATTTCAGTCATATTTCAGACTATATGTTCTGACTCAAGGCTGAAAATAGATGATAGAGTAGAAATATGGTTTGAATTGAGATTGGTTCAAAGGGTTTAGATCATTTATGTAGATAGCCACACAATATAAATGCAAACTTCAAGGAAACTAGTTGGAGAAGCTGCATTATCTCGGAAACTACTTTTCAGCATTATAAAATATTGGCTGACTTTATTTGCTTTTTCCCCCCACAGGTTTACTTCGGCCGCTGGCTGATTGAGGGCAGCCCTTACGTCGTCCTGATCGACGTCGGGTTCACCGCCTGGTCTCTGGACCGCTGGAAGACCGA
The DNA here is from genome assembly GCA_032164315.1 of Malacoctenus gilli. Lineage (NCBI taxonomy): Eukaryota > Metazoa > Chordata > Actinopteri > Blenniiformes > Labrisomidae > Malacoctenus > Malacoctenus gilli. The sequence continues at coordinate 5,903,389 of JASSRZ010000065.1, forward strand.
GCTGTGGGACCTCTGTGACATCGGCGTGCCCTGGTTTGACCGCGAGGCCAACGACGCCGTGCTGTTTGGGTTCCTGACGGCGTGGCTTCTGGGAGAGGTCAGCACCTTGGGAGGGCCACGCTGCTGAGCGGACGGGTCTAAAATAAGAAAAAAAACGATGACGCATCATCTTGAACTGAGTGTTCACGTGCAGGGAGGAGTTCGACTTTCAGCGGGTCGCTAATCGATGCAGAATGGAGTGCAGTATCTGCATTGACCCTGTGTTTTTCCATTTTGCAGTATGCTGCCCAGTCTGAGGAGCCTCCTCACATCGTGGCTCACTTCCATGAGTGGTTGGCGGGTCTGGGCCTGGTGTTGTGCAGACACAGGCAGCTGCCCATCGCAACCATCTTCACCACTCACGCTACGCTGCTGGGACGTTACCTGTGTGCCGGGAGTGTGGACTTCTACAACAATCTCTCAGAGGTACGAGTCATATTTAGTTTAGTTTCTTCATAATAAAATCACAGGTAAAACTGGTAAAAAGTAGCTCAGTTCTTCACACTCTGTCGTGCTTGTGTCGCTTTCAGTTCAACGTGGATAAGGAAGCAGGCGACCGGCAGATCTACCATCGGTATTGTTTGGAGCGGTCGGCCGCTCACTGTGCGCACGTCTTCACCACGGTGTCACAAATCACAGCCATCGAGGCTGAACACCTGCTGAAGAGGAAACCAGGTGTGTGGAGGTGAACCGACGTGTGACTTTCCGTGCAGGAGCTTCCTGGATGGTTTATTTTGCTTCCTGTTGCCTTTGCTCTCAGTGTTGCCGTGTTTTTAACGAAAGGGCAGCTCGACGGCTCAAAAGATTGTTCATTCAAGTGTGACTGATTTTTCTTTTATTGGATTTAATTGTGTTAATCCTTCTCAACACGCACAGACATTGTGACTCCCAACGGGCTGAATGTGAAGAAGTTCCAGGCTGTGCACGAGTTCCAGAACCTCCACGCTCAGAGCAAAAATCGCATCCAGGAGTTCGTCAGGGGACATTTCTACGGGTTAGACCACCACAACCTGCTGCTGTAGCGACAACATTGGCACTGCGTGCCTGTACATTGAGTGTGACGCTCAGGAATGCTTTCTCCTGACCTTTAGGCATTTGGACTTCAACCTGGACAAGTGTCTGTTCCTCTTTATTGCTGGAAGGTACGAGTTCTCCAACAAAGGAGCCGACATCTTCTTGGAGGCTTTAGCCAGACTCAACTATCTGCTGAGAGTAAGTGTGAGAAACGCTGCCGACAAATGCTCCCATGTGATCCCGTCTAATGACTCACTGTGTGATCTGCTCTTCACAGGTCAATCACAGTGACGTGACCGTCATTGCATTCTTCATCATGCCAGCTCGGACAAATAACTTCAATGTGGAAACTTTGAAGGGCCAAGCAGTCAGGAAGCAGCTCTGGTGAGTGTCTGTGTGTTAAAATACTGTAAATGTAGCTTCTGGAAAAGAGGCTGCCTCTAATTGAGGTTCATTTTCAGCCACACATTTATATTTAAACTTCACCACCCGACACCTTTGACTTATATCGTCTCCATTCTTGTGCCTGACAGGGATACGGCTCAGACTGTGAAGGAACGCTTTGGGAAGAAACTTTATGAGTCACTTCTTGTGTAAGTCGACCAATTTGGAAGATGTGCGATGATGCTGCACACTTCTGACTACTTTGTCATCATTGAACAGCTTCTTCCTGATTAGGAAGCCTTTTTTGTCACTACAGTGTAAAAATACTACTCGTGTAAAATGCACATGACAAAATATGAATCTTTATTTCCTCGGTAAAACACTTTTTGTTGAATAATTGTTGTTTGTTTTTTTAGTGGGCAGCTCCCTGACGTGTCAAAGATGCTGGACAAAGAGGATTTCACCATCATGAAGCGCGCCATCTTTGCCACCCAGAGGCAGTGCCAGCCTCCAATCTGCACCCACAACATGCTGGAGGACAGCAGCGACCCCATCCTCAACTGCGTCCGCCGCATCGGCCTCTTCAACAGCTCCGCCGATCGGGTCAAGGTGAGGAGGCCTCCGTGTCACCGCTGACGTTTGCTCGGTTTTAAACGCCGGTTCTGAAACCGAACGGCTTTTCCTCCCGTCAGATCATCTTCCACCCAGAGTTCCTCTCGTCCACATCTCCTCTACTTCCCATGGATTATGAAGAGTTTGTCCGAGGCTGCCACCTGGGTGTCTTCCCCTCTTACTACGAACCTTGGGGCTACACACCAGGTGGGACTCTTGCATGACATCAAAGTGTGTGTGTGTGTGTGTGTGTGTGTGTGTGTGTGTGTGTGTGTGTGTGTGTGTGTGTGTGTGTGTGTGTGT
>JASSRZ010000065.1:5905840-5931971 GCA_032164315.1 Malacoctenus gilli
TGTGTGTGTGTGTGTGTGTGTGTGTGTGTGTGTGTGTGTGTGTGTGTGTGTGTGTGTGTGTGTGTGCGTGCACGCGCGCGCGCGTGTTCACACCTGGGTGAAGGGAGCCATCAGTTTACCTCTCCTGTAGGTTGGAGCCAGCAGGAGTTGGGTGATTCCTGATGGCAGCATCGTAGCATACCGGAGTTTCTCAGCAGTCACTTATATCATGTTCACATTTTTAGTTTGGTGTGCGACTCTGCATGCTGCAGTTTATCACTTTAGCATGCTGAAAGTACAGCTGATGACGACAGACGTCTGTGGCCTTGAAGGTACCGGGGTCATCAATCAAAGTTAAACGGACGGACGATCGGACATTTTTAGGGATGATGGATAGAGCTTCAGGGGTGGCATGGCGGCGGTATGTTTGCCTCACCGCGAGGAGTCCTGTAGCCACAAGGACTTCCTGTGTGGCATTTGCATGTATCGATGTGCTGATTGGGCAGAAAGTGCAGGACACGGAACTGCGCAGTTTGTCTTTCAGGGTAAAAAAAAAACGTGTTCCCTCACGTGTTATCTGATGCACACCGCTGTGGATAAAAGCATTTGCTTTATGAAACTGTAGAACTTGGTTAATTTGTGCTCCGTGCTCGGGTGTTTCACGGGAAGCGACCTGCTGTGATCGGTGAATGTTGATCTGCTGGTTGGAGGGAAAAACGTCTGAGAGCCACCAGAGTGACTTGAGATCCACAACAACAAGGATCAGGTGTCGCTGGTTGGAACCTCCTGTGGAAACACCTCAAACTACGTGGTCTGGTTCATCTTCACAGCATTAAATTGCACAACGGACCACAGAAATCTTCCTACCAACTCACATCATCACCAGACTCTGTCAAATGTTTGTAAACATCACCTGTTGGGCGATGACACGTTTGTCAGCACGCTTCAGTATGACGATTAGCAATTTTTACAGGAGTTTTCGAAGACAAAAACCGACATCAGATTGTATTCGACCGATGCGCGAACTGGGTCTGTTTTCAAATGAGCAGTTTGAAAAGTTTGAGTCTCTTCTGGGATGTTGCCAAATGTTTGTGGTATCACAAGATATGGAAACACTCCTGATGTAAACACTCATATTTAGAGATTAGGTTTCGAGGCATGTTTTACGTAACGGGTGTAACCCAGATTTTGAAGGGGGAATCATAAATTATAAGTTCCTCCTTGACTTTCTCTGCTATTTATATGCATTCTATAAGCTGCGGCTATACTGTCAGGCCTGTAAATGGGTTACAGGTCCAGTCAGGGGATGGCAGGCCAGATGGGGATGTGACGCGTGCGATCGAGCCGGCAGCTTCCTCGCACCCCGGCGAGTTATTTAAAGGCCTCCTCACTGCGGCAGGACAAAGTGGGCCAGGCTGCGCCGAGGCTGCTCCGCCACCGGCTGCGGCGCTCGGTCACACTCGATCACCTTTCGGATAATCAGCACTCCTTCCCAACAGCCTCCGATTCGTGTGAGGTGTCGTGTCATGAGGCGGTTCTCCCTGTGTGGCACAGGGGCGACCGGTATGAGCGCAGGGTGTTTACCCAGAGTCTGTCTGACACGAACCGAACTGGCTCTGACAAGAGGAGTGACTCCAATCATCTCTGTTTCAGGCTCAGCGACATGTTGTCTGTCGTTATTCTCATGCTGTTTGTGTTTCCTATGAAACACTCACATGGCCTCTTGTACTTTTTATACACCAGTTGAGTAAAACTGCTGCAAAGTAGAGAGAGATGAGGCATCTTTCGACAACTTATGAGGAAAAGTAAGAAATGAAAGTGAAAATATAACCCACCAGTTGCAGGTAAATTACTGCTGTAATTTTGCTATTATCAATATGAATTTCATTATATATCGACAGATTGTCAAGTTTTCTACAACCACTTTGCAAAAATTCAAGTCGATTAACTTGAGATGATTGGAAAAGGTTTCTAGAATCTTGATACTTTTTTTCCAATCTCGAATCTAGATCAGTATGACTAATTCTTGGTTCTTTTATTAGATGATAAAAAACAGTCAGACAAAGAACAAGAGCCCTGTAGTCATGAGTTCGCTGTAGATCTCTTGTGAGAGATGGTTTCAGGGCAGTTTTGCACAGCAGTGAACACAAGCAGGAATAAGAGGATGAGATGCGTTGCAAAGTCTCTTGCTGGCAGCCAGCGCAAGCCGTGAGTGGGGAGGAGAGGCGTTGTGCACCCACCCAGCGCAAAGCAACGCTGCACAAGACAGCACAACTTTTTCAGGGAGCTGCTCGCCAGCCTGCCTGCTCCAGTTTAGGCTCCAGACCGGCCTAATGAACATCCTGCCTCGCAATAATAAAGCACTCTCCCCCTTGTGGATTAACACAGAGAGATCACGTTAGCTCCACATGGAAACGAGGTTGAATTCAGGCCACTCTCGCTGTGAGCTGGCAGCTGCTTTCTCTCTGTTTGTTCCTAAAGTCTAACACTCAAATATATACTGTGATTAATCGTGCGATTCGTATCGTGCACGGCTTCTCCTGTCGTGATGGATTTCCGTCCATTGAGACGTTCTTCACTTCTCGACATCAGTCTCCACACCGACCTTCCCTGTTTGACCTCCGGGAGTCGACTGCGGCTCCCTGAACACCGATCAGCCTCGTCGTCCTCCGTGTCAAAGCTGGCGCTGCCAAAATTGATGGTGGTGCCAAATTTATATTTGTCTCAGGTGAACGATGTGGGTTTTAACCATTGTCATGGAAACACTGACAAGCTTGGGTTGGTGCAAATGCATTGCATGTAGGTCACACGCCTCTGGACCTGATTTTATAACAAATCATGTCTAAATACAGCTTTTTTTTTTGTCCAACGTGAAAGCACACTCTGAAAAAAACTCAACAGACTTGTGCCACGTGTGGCACGAGCGGCAGTGAGAGCAGTGGTCCCGTCATCGGCCGCGTAAACACCACTGAGGTGTATGAATGGAGAACCAGGCTGCGCTCGCGCATCACGGCGGCCCCTGTCGCGCTGGCTGTAATTGATCTCTGCATGAGTAAATGGGCCACTTATTTTTGCAGCGCGAGCAGGTGCAGGTGCTCCTACAGCAGCCGCTGATCAGTCATGAGGACCCGGTGAGTTTGTGGGGCAGCTCGAGTCAGAACAAGCTCAGCAGGTGCAAACACAAACCCGCGCAGACACGCGGGTTATTTACAACGCGGCTGGAGGAATGCGAAGGAGAAAACAACTGAAGCGAGTTGGTTGTTTTTCAGTGGAAAAGATCCTGCGTGAGAGTAAATATCACATATTTGTTGCGAAGGATAATGAGGGCGTGAGGAGGGAACGCAGAACAGCACCACCATCCATCCCAGTTCATAGAACAGAATAAAAGCACTGTGTTCTGTTGCGCTGTGAGCAAATCCAGATGATTAGTCAAGTTAATGTTTCGGTTAGTTTGGCCCACCAGTGGTCACGCAGAACGGTGGGAGTCAACCTGGGGTCTGAGGCCCCCTTTGGAGGTGTTTTTGGTGCCGTGTACTGAACCGCAATGAGCCATGCCGTCACACCGGTGCTGACTTAACTCAAGGATGGAAAACATCAGGGACCAGATCTGCTCTTCCAAAGTGTCGGCTCACATGACGCGAGTTTCCAGGCAGGAGTCACAGGGAAAGAAAGTGGAGTGTTGGGTTTTAATGAGGTGCGATGTTCCTCTTGAGGAAAGTGACACTAAGGAACCGAGCACCTTTGAGATTAGGTCTTCTGATTATTTACACCATGTACAGAAATCAGACCTACGTGGCTGTAGTAGAAGAAAAAAACACTGACCGACTGATCACTCTGTGGAATCAAAGGTTTTACACCTATGATGCTTTCAGGGTTATCTGAGGCGAGTCGAGGTACCTCCGAGTAATGACAAGCATGTTACTTAAATGTCGGCAGCATTCCTGAAAGACAGCACGAAGCAGTGGAATTTAAGATGGTCATTCAGAGCTGTCTCCGAAATGTTTGGGATCCGTCTGCCTTGAAGCGACACAGTGACACAAGGTCACACTCGTATCTCAAGCGGCTCAGCTAACACACGACGTGCTCGGTGAGTGTCTGCATGGACAGAGAAAAGCTGCTTGTTGCATGAGCTGTGTGTAGATTTTACATCGGTTTCCATCAAATCATTCAAGATCAAGCCTTTACAACCTGAAAAGTAATTAAAATTCTCAGTCGTTTTGTGTGAAGAAATAAAAATGTGGGCAAAAACAAAGTCAAACCATTTCAGTTTAGCTTCGAAAGTACTTTAGAAAATAGAAAACTAACAAATAAAATGACATGTGGTGAGTTTATGAAATCTTATTTTGAAAATCATCCACTTATGTTGAATCCAAATATTAATCACAACTTACAGACATTTTGAGGTTTTATTGAAAACCCAAACAAGACGTCAACAAGTTACAAAACTGCTGTACAATTCACATCACCAAAAATCCTTCACTGTGAATCGGCCTCATGTTTGTCATCAATGTGGCTCTAAACAGCGTTTGTTGCGCCCTCTAGTGGCAGTCCAATGTTTCAAACTGCCTTTTTCTGAAACGACCACTTTTTAGCCAGTGAGAATATCACACAAGAAAAGAAAAGACGATAAATGAGAACCAATAGACAGAAAAGTAGCAGTTTCAGCTGTGCTTTAGCAAATCGTACATCCAGCTGGAAAAGAAGCACATGAATCTGGAGACGGTTGTAATCTGTAATCCTCTGGATCAGATCGACTCAAACAGCTTCATCCTTTCTTGTACAGAGAGGCCTTCTTTTAAACTCTGGAGAAATGATGAAAAAAAGTAAGAGCACATAAGTGAACCTGTTACTCATGAAATCACGAACATTTGCGTGTGTTTCGTGATCTTTGAAATCTTTAAAGGCAATGAATAAATGTTCAAAAGTTACACAAATTACCTTGGATCGAGCTCCTCTTATTTGGCGCAGGAAGGACGACTTCTCAGCCTTCTTTGGAAAAGAAGCATTTTGTGTTTTTGCCACAGGCTCCTCTGGAAAGGGGTGAAAAAAGAGAAAAGAATATTATTTTATGCTGCTTCAAGGGTCAGAAAGACCCCACATGATCAGTTTTTGTTGGGAATCTGGATAGACAAGACCGACTGAACCAACTCAGTGCCGGTTTGCATTTGAGCACGTTTCTCACTGGGGGGTTTTCCTGAAGACTCTCTGCTTTGAAACCAGGAGGAGAGCTGGAAGTCTTCTCCCGGTGCGTTCACATGCTGACGAGGTTCGTCCTGGTAGTTCGTGCAGAGAGCTTTCAGCTTGTTCTGGGCGTATATTTTGTCCTGTGACACACACATGGAAAGACGCACACATTCTACTTTACTATCATTCTGAATTGTGCTCTTAAACTCCGTAGTGCTCGAAGAAAACTCAGTACCATTCGAGCAATCTTCAACTCTTCTCTTAGAGAATGCGCCTCCTGTCTGAGAAACTGCATCTCGGCCTCCCTCGCACGCAGAATCACCTGCAATGATTATACGAAGAATTATCACAGACTGTCCACAGACAGAATTTTTTTTTTAATCAGTGAAAATTTGAGGAAAAACACGAGATGTCATGTTGAATTCATGCTGTTTGATTATTGAAAAGTTCTAAAATATTTCGCCCATTTTTATAGAAAAATCAGTAAAGCTCATGCACATTTTAACATTGCAGTTAGAGACATTTGATTATTAGTCAATGAGGTTCATGGGCTTTTATAGTCACTCACCTCCATTTCATAGAAGTCATTTACTTGCGGGACGACATGCATTTGCTTTCCATTGAGCGAGAACTGCCCCTGAGAAGCCTCATCATTCTCCCTCTAAAAACCCCCCAAAAGAAACAGACGTGAACAAACAAGCTGTGAAGACGCTTTACAGGCCGGGGTGGGAAACAGGTTGGTACCTGTGTCTGTTTGAGCTCCTGGTTCTCCTTCTGGAACAGACTCAGCGACTGTCGCTCCTCCTGCAGCTCCTGGCTCAGCTGAGAGTTTTCCAGACATTTCTCCGCGTGCTTCGCCGACAACACCTCCAGCTCCTTCTGCAACAAATGGATCTCGCCTCTATGATGAAAGCAGAAGCCCAGATGATGCACAATGAATTAAAATAACTTGCTTTGAGCAGGACTGTGACTCACTCGTATTCGCCACAGAGTTGCGTGATGTCGGCGCTCTCCCTGATTCGATGGGACCGCCTGCTCTTCTCCAGCTCATGTTTGTGGGCCCTCCGCATTGCAACTATCGCTGTAAAAGATCCATATTCACCTTTTTTATCATTGAAAATAATAATGATGATTCTTTCACTTTGTCTTTTAAAAACAAACTCCTCCCAGTTCATGTTCCAACTGATTTTTTTCCATCAGTCATGTTTCCAATTGACCAACAAGCCTGCATAGAAGGTTGCCAAATGACTGGAACTCTGTTTGTTCTTGTTCACGACAGTGAGCATAAATTCTCTTGACAGCGGATGTTTACCTGCCATAGTTGCAGCTGTTTCCTCCTGCAGGAGCTGGTCTTTCTCCTTCCGCAGTTCAGCCACCTCCTTCTGGTGCTGCAGCTGGAGATCTCCGATCTGCTTCCTGTGCATTTCCTCCATTGCACTGAACTCCTGGTCGCAGGATTCCTGAGGGGACATTTAGAAACTTGTAAATGGCGACAGAAGTGAAATGACAAATCTTAAGAAAAAAGGTTGATTGTTCATCACAAGAAGAACAAAAATACTTGGAAATATTGTGAAGAGATACAACTGAAGTTTATTGATCAATGAACAAGATGTGATCAATAAATGGAAGCATCAGTTACCTTGAGTTTGACGAGATCTCTCTGGAAAGCCTCTCTTATGGCCTCTGAATCACTTCCTGTTGTTTGAGTGTTGTCGTCAGCACCAGTTTTTTCCTCCACACCCGCCTGGTTTGGTACCAAAGACGCACCCTCATTAAGGAAGGATGTTTCTGTGCAGGGTTGGCTCAGTTTGTCTTTGGAAACACATGATTTGAAGTAGTAGCCATGCAAGTCTCTCATCTCCTCTTCGTGAATCTCCTGCAGTTTCTTTATTTTCTCTTGAAACTCTGACTCCACTTGTTGTATTTGCTCTTTGTGGTATTCTCCAACTTTCTTCATGTCCTCCAGCAGCCTCTGGTTGCCCGTCTCCACGGACTCTATCTTCTGCTCGGCTCGCTCCAGCCCCTCTCTCAGCACGTTGTTGTCCTCCTGAAGCTGACACAAGGTGTCGTTGAAGGCGTCCGGCTCATCCACTTGTTGTTGTTTGTTTCGTGTTGCCTCAGCTTGGTGAAACTCCTCCTCCAGAGCCACAAAGAATCTGTCCGACAAAAAAATGAACTTGACCTGCTCCTGAATGCAACTTAGGTCAAATTCTGAAACATTTTCCTCGCTATCATCCATCCTGCACTCACTGTCCAGTCTGCAGTCAGCAGGGATTTCTTGGAGGATTTGCTGTAAGAATTCACATCGTCTCTGCAGCCGTGACATCACTCTGGCCAACCACACCGGCTCCTTCTCTGCCTCCACCTTTTTGTCCACTGTTTGGTCCTCCTGCATTGCAGCAGCCGTAGCTTTTTCTAGACATTTCTGAGTCTCTATTTGCACCTGTTCCTCATAAGGAGCCAGCTCTGAGGGAGTGATGTCTGCCAGACCTGTCTGCTGATGCTCCGCCTCCTCATCATCTGCTCGGCTGCTCCCGCCATACTGCAGCTGAAATCTTAAGGCAGCATAAATGAGCTCTGCTTCAGTGAGGACTCGGCCGACTGAGGTCTCTAAAGGTTCACTGCCGTCACACTCCAACCTTTCCTCGGCCTTCAGAGCTATCCTTTCCAGCATTATGGCTCTGTACCTGTTTGCCGTTAATCCTTCCTCCTCCTGTGACAGTGACGATAGCTCAGAAATGACATGTGGAGTCTGGAGAGCAGACATCATTTTTTCCACTGCAAACAGTTCTCTCATTAAACACTTTTCTACGCTTTCTTCCTCATCTGCTGACGAACATCGATCTTGGTCTTCACTTGTGTGACATCGCGTGACATCGTTTTGAGCGTCGTTGAATTTCTCCTCGTCGAGTATCTTGCTCTCTCCTCTGCTGGCGTTTCGCGATTCCTGCTGTTGTCTCTCCGCATCGATCTCTCCTTGCTGCAGGCAGGCGGCGGCCGTGGCGAGCTGCCTCTCCAAGTCCAGGAGATTGATGGGAGTGGCTTGAAGCCTCTCTGTGCAGGCCTCCACGATGTTGAGCGCCACCTGAAACCTGCCGGCTAACACCCTGCAGCGGCTCTCTGTCTCCTGGGCGAAGCGCTGGCTCTGCTTGGCCTGGCTGTGGAGCAGCAGACTGAGGTGCTGCGTGGTCGCCCGGCTCTGGGTGAGCTGGGAGCACAGCTGGGGGTCCTGACAGCTGGTGTGACTCTGGTGCTCCTCCAGCAGTTGCGTGATGTCCCTCAGTTTCTCCTCTGTTACATAAAGTTTGGTTTCAAGTGACTGGATGACAGACATGAACCTTTCTGGGTCATACTCCGCAGCGACGCCGTACCCGTGGGGCGCATCGATCGACTGAGAGCGGGCTCTAGTGTGTCTCGGGGAGTCGTTTCCATCGGTGGCATCTGAAACGTCACACATGTGGGATCTGCCGTCATGACCAACTGTTGACTGATCTTCGCGGTTCGAAGAGGCACAGGTGCAAACTTTCAACACTTCATTTAGTTTCACCTCGGTCTCCTCCAGGCTGTTTCCCAGGACCTCCATCTTCAGCAGCACTTCACTCAGCTCCTGCTCCTTCCTGTCAAGGAGCCTCTCGTAGCCTTCTCGCATTTCCTGCGTTTCAGCCTCCCTTTGCTGCACCCTCCCCAGTGCCACCTGCAGTTCCTCACAAGCCTTCTCGTAGGAGTGCTCCAGATTGTAGTAGAGCGTTTCGTCTGTTTTCAAGCGGCCCTGCAGCCGGTTTGACTCCCTGTCCGCCTCTGACAGCTGACTCTGCAGCTCTTGGCAGCGAAGGCTGAGCTGGTCTCGCTCCTCTTGGAGCTGCTGCACGGCGGACAGCGTGCACGCCAACTCCTCCTGAAGCTGTCGCTGCACTTCCTCAATTTCCTTGGTCAGTTCCTGAGTCTTGTGGAAGCTCTCCACCTGCTGCTCGGCCCTGTCCAGTCGGTCCTGGAGCTCCTGCGAGTGCTGCTCGGCCTGCGTCAGGCTGGCGGCCAGGCTCCTCCGCTCCCTCTCCTGACTCGCTTGGAGGAGCGCGAGATGCTTCTGCAGCCGCCCCTCCTTCTGAACCTGCGCCTCCTCATAAGCTTGAAACTGAGTGGACACGTCCTGCAGATGTGCACGCAGCTTCTCAGCCTCCTGCTGGAGACACTGATAACTCTGTAACTCCTGCTGCACCTGCGCCAGCCGGGACTCCGCCTCCTTCCTCTGCTCCTCGCTGCGGTTCAGCTGGGCCTTCAGAGAAGCCACACAGTTCTCCCACTCCACCTGCTGCTCCTGAAAGCGTTTGCGGTCTTGCTCCAGATGGGCCTGTGCGAGTGCAGTGGCATCTCCGGTGACCAGCAGCTGTGCTTGTTGGGCCAAGAGGTCGACTCTTCGTCGTAGCTCTTCCTCCCTGGCTTCCTCCTGACTCCTCCTTTGTGCTTCCAGCTCTGAGCGCAGGTCATGGTTTATCTTCTGCAGGTGTTGGAAGGTCAGAGTGTGCTCTGAACACGAGTTTGTGTCGTTCTAGAAAGAAACAACAAACTTGAATCAGTTATGTGAATTTTTATGGATCTGTAGTCATCTGAAATTAGAATAGATGGTTGCTGTTAATCATACCTGTTGACACATCTGTTCCCTCGAGTGGCTTTCTTTCTCTTGTTGCAGCTCATCCTGCAGGGCCTGGTTTATTTGCTGCAACCGACAAAGTTCCCTCTGGGTTTGTTCCAGCTGTGAAGAAATGGCAATAAACTGTTGTCATCACAATAACAAATTGATCTTTTTCAAGAACTGTTTCTGTGTGACACCTGTTTTTTGAAACGGCAGGAAATGAAAAACTTTCTCAGACGCTATTCAAAGAAGAATACATGAGCTCACCTCTTTGAGTAGTTGTGCAGTTTGTGGTTCAATCTGCAGCTTTTCCTCAATTTTCGTGCAATCTTGGAGGTTTCTTGAGACTTGCTGGTCCTCTTCTTGTGGAGTCATTTCAGTCAGACTCGAACTCTGCTCAGCTGCGCTCTGCATGCTTGCATCGTCGTTAAAACACTCATCAGAAGATGACTTGATTGTGGAGGCTGGGTGGCTCTCAGGTGATTCCTCTGATCCATCTAGTACATCTGATGCAAACAGAACAAAGGACAAAACACATTTATTACAGAGTCAAGTCATGATACATGCATTAATTTTTCTCTGCAGAACACAAACAGGATCTTTACTGCTTACCTGCTGACTTACCAGTTTGTTTATCTCCAGCATCAGGCAGACACTGATGAGCTCCATCACTGTCCTCTAGCAGGTCCAGCGAGTCGGTTGAACCAGGAACATGCAGGGATGAAGAGCCTCCATCTGGTGAGCTCCGAGGCCTCTCCGGCTGAGGTTCAGTCTCCTGTTCAGTCTCCTGCTCTTCATGCTGTGGATCAGAACCATTTGTCCAGTCTCTGGTTTGGTTGTCCGACTTCTGATCTTTCAGCGAGCTGTGAGGAAACACAGGAAGAATCGTCACTCATTTAGAAGAATGAGACAAAAGTCATTGCGAGATTAAAGATGATGTGATGACTGTCAGTTGCTGACACTGTGGAAGGTACTAAATAAATAAAGTACTTTTATAAATGAAGATGTGAAACAAGTGTACCCCGTGACATCCTGTGTAACGCCTGGCCGAACGTTTTTTAACACTGCTTGGACCCAGTTGTGTCTCATCCCAGCGGTCATCGCACACAGTGTGTACACACCGTCTCTGCTCTGTGGAGCAGAAACGTCCTAATTAAAACATACTGAAAGCAATTAAAGGACGGAGAAGGTGGTGGGACAATAAATCCTTCCACGACTGAATCAGGGAGTCCAGGATCAGGAAAAATCACAGTAACATACTGATGAACAACATTTTCAAAGAAGCTGTTTGAAATCGTTTAAAGTACCTGTTTATTGTCTTTGAGATGACGACAAGCTGCAGTAGAAACCAGAGAAGAGGACGGGTCCAGAGCCTGAGAGGAGCTGCTGGTTTTCATTCTGTCAGGATCATCAGTGTTTCTTTTATCCCTGCAAAAAAGAAATCAAACAATCACATGTTTATTCGTTATCGGGAGGATTTCACAATCACTACATTTCAAAGTCAATAGAAAAATGTTTAGTCTTCAGACACAAACCTGATTTGCTCCACGGAGGACGACCGCCGAGTAGGATATAAAAATTTCTTCCCAGTGGTTTGTAATCGTTTTACGTGTGAATTTGGAGTTGCGTGATCTGAATCTGTTGCAATGAGAGCAGATGAGAAAAAAGGCTACGTTTGAGTAAATTGTCAGGAGCACAAGATACAAAAAGATCATCCAAATCACAACAGCTACAACAGTTACAATGAGAAAAACTTCTTGGATAATCCCAGCTGGAATACATCATGAAAGAAAAAGAAAAGCCACACATTCACATGAAATGAGGAACAGAAATTACCGTCTCCGGTGGGTCTTTGGTCGAGTCTGTTGAGTGAGCGGCTGCTCCTCATGAATGGGGCAGCAGGGAGGGAGGAGGAGTGGAGGGAGGAGAAGCTTCGGCTGCTGCAGAGGCGGAGGGCCGGTCTGGATCGGTGGGGCGTTTGACCGGCAGACGGCTGGTGTCCACTGCTGCCACCTCTCAAACCGCCACCAACTTTAGTCACAGCTGCTCTCAAGTCTCCACCTCTGTTGCCAAGGCTGTTGCTCCTCCCACTTTCAACATGGAATTTACTTGAATCACTGCCAGCTTGCTTACCGACGCCGGGCGGCAGCGATGCTGCTCCCTCCTGGAAAAGGAGGCCGAAAAAAAAGAGACAACAGGAGATTAACAGTGATTCTCTGGGGAAACAAAAGATGAAAGTCTGTGAGAATGACAATATTCAAATGTCAAACATCACACATCGCGTTAACAGCGTCCCATCTTGGACTCCTTGACACGTGCAATCCAATCACCAGTGGGGGAGTCTTTTAATCCTGACAAAAGCTCCTAATTTGCTTAAGTGCCATCTGACCGACACTGTGATCATGGCTGGACACACACACACACACACACACACACACACACACACACACACACACACACACACACACACACACACACGCACACACATATGCACACGTAAACACACACAAGACACTCTTTAAACTTAATCACACTTGAGCATTAAAGAGCCATCAGATCTCCGCTGTCTATTCCAGTCTCAGTTGATGCAACCTCACCAACTGCAGAGGTAATGAATCTGTGGCCGGAGCACACGACAGAGAAATCAATTAGAAGAGGCCTGACGAGTCCTGACTTTGCGGTTCGTGCAGGTTTTTACTGCATTGACCCAATCATCAGGCATTAATGGGGACATGAATCAAACTAAAGGGATGCACTTCCCACAGAGAGAGTGTCCACTCTGAGGAAACTGTGTTCACATCCAATAAACAGCACAGATAGAAAGATGTGGGATTTACATATACACAGTTGGCATTAAGATACTGCAGGATTGCGGGTTTATTTGGGCCGATGTGAATCGGCACAGTTCATGCTCTGTTAGTTGATGATGATGGTTCATCAAAGGGTATTTTTGCCCACAAAAAGAATTTTACATCAATAAGATGATACAATCAGGCCCATATACAAAAATATATTTAATAATAATGTCAGTAAATGGCGTCCTTTTCATCCTAAATCTCAGTTTCTCACCTTTCCTGCTTTCTTCTGTGCAGTTTTGTTGATCTTTGAGTTTACCGGGGTGTCAGTCCACCTGTGACGATCAGATAAAGATGTCTCAACATGAATACTTCAGAAAAAGCTGCACTTTCACAAAATATTTCTCTATAATTGTTCTATAGTTGTGGGTGGATTGACTTCCTCATGGACTACACTGCTGGAAATTCCACAACGGATTCAAAACACTCAAGGCACTTAATAAGAAAACAAAAATGTTTTGTCTTTGTAGATGAAAGCCGGGTGGTTATGAGATTATAAAGTTTCATTGACATTATCTCTTTTGCTTTTGATTGTATGTCTACAAGCCTCGGGAATACAAACAAACTTTTGACTCACCTTGGCGCCCTGGACATCATCGTGAACAGAAAAACGAGAGCTGGACTGTCCAAGTAACTGTGAGGACTTCTGTCGGATGTTGATTTCCACTTGCGAAGAGAACAAATCACTGAAGGTCTTTACAACCGTGTCCCAAACAGCCACTCTCACGTAATCCTATGCAAAGTGAACAGACTCCATTAGAGTTTTCTTGGATTAGACCGACAGCTTAACAGGATTACTACACTGTAATTTGAGTCAACTTAATGTAACAGCCTATGATTTCAATGTATATGAAGGTCTGTAAAGTTAAAAAAAAATCAAATTTAGCTCAAATGAGCAAAAAAGTGTTGTAAAGCAATACCAACACTCCTCTCTAAAATCTCAGAGTTCTGGCCCTTCACTGTTCATTATATCCACTGAGGACACGCAGCTATTGAGCTGTCATGGTGAAATGGTGAGCTGTGACCTGACCTGAACCAGAAGAAGCACAAACACAACAACATTCTAAGAGATACAGCGGTCGATGGTTGTATGATACAAGCCTGTGTTCACTTTATGGGCTAAAAGTTTGAATCTGAGTTCAAACTGTGGGCAAACATCATACTTCAATCCAATTATAGCATTGGGAGTGTGTCAAAGCTGGAAGTGGTTCAATAGTAGAAATTAGGAAGATTATGCGGGAAGTACAAATGCAGTCTGGGACAAGATTCAACAAATTTGATGAAAAACTGACTGAGAATATTAAGTGTGCAGTATAATTAGATGACATGGCTTTCAAAAGCTCACTGATTGTATCTTTTGTTATCATCACGACCGAAAACCTTTCAAGGGTAACAAAGTAGGAGAAATTGGATTCTTCTCTAATAGATGTGTGTAACAAACTGCCCAAATGCAAATTCTTCAACACGTGTTTGTCTTATCGATACTCAGAAGTGATTGATTGTGATATTGATCGAGAATGCGCAACAAAGGACTCCACACAGAGGTCAAGCAACCAGTTTGTTTTTATTTTCAGTGCCTGATCCGCACGAGACAAAAACATTTTCAAGGCTTTCTTACACTATAATTAGCTGATTTATTGTCCAACAGACGTGAGCTAATTAATTTTATGTCATACTGGGCTCATATGTTGGAGCGCATGTTTTGTTATTTACGCACTGCCGGGATTTCCTCGTTTTGGGTAACTTGGGCGCTGATTGGCCGGGGGTCACGTGGCCTCACAGCTGATTTGGTGGGCCGGAGTGTTTTGCTTTGACCGTTCATCACTTCATGGGGCCATTTCTGGTTAGCATCCGTGCACGGTAGCAGGGCGGCCGCACTCCTCTCCCCCGGCAGCACGATGGCCCAGGCAGCCCCGGCTCACGCCTTTGACGCGAGCAGCTCCCAGATCCAGGTGGAGCACGACAAAAAGCGCCGGCAGTTCGTGATCAGGCTCAACGGTAAGTCTGACAGGGGAGACATCGGCGAGCTAGCAGGCTAACGCTAGCACAGGGGCTGCTGTAGCTCTGTCTGACGCTGACATCGTCGTCGTTGTCCCGGCGGCCCCTCCAGCTGCAGGTTCAGACACGGATATGTTGCTCAGCTTGCACGGTGGAAATGTCAAGTGATCAATTGCGAGGGATTACGAGTTAGAAAGGACGGCCGAGCAGTTCATCGAGGGTTCCGACTTCCTTCACCAGCAACTCCCATTTGCGGCTTTGTTGGCACCATAAAATCACCTTCTTTGTTCTATTCCTGGTCGTTAAACTGCAAAAAAATCCAAAATCTATGAATGACTTCCTCAGATCTTGCACCTGAAGACGTCAACCGTACCTAAAGATGCTGAGTGCCAACTTTTGAACGGTTTAAACTTTGTGGGATGGCAGCTTTTTAAACGTGCCATTTCGTCTGGGACCTGCATTGTTTTTAAGGCCCTACACAGTTTTGTTTATTGTGTCCACAGCTATGTGGGGTCACGTGTCTACCATGTCTTGGTGGAAGCCATTGTCTCCTGAATAGAGATCTTTATCTCCCCATCTTCTTCCCCAACCAGCACGACCCCCCCCCTTTCCCAGAAGCACACTTGTCTGTACTTGGCTGTGCACGTCGTCCCTGACTGAGCAGCTGTGTTGCAGCATTTCAAGTAGTTTACAATTTACTGCTTCGGAGTCATCCTTCATCCGACCAGTGCCTATTTCATACTCAAACCATCCAGTCATGCTTGGATAAAACTGCAGCAAGTGGCTGGTGGTTTCAACCTCTGTATTCCCCTTTTTGTGGTATTATCAGCATGCCCCAGTAAGGTGGGGTCAGGCTGCTGTTTTGGGCTGCCAGAAATGGGGCGGGACAGAGACTAACTTAAGCACCAGTGAGAGCTCCGGCTTGTGTCTGCCCGCAGGGTCCCACGATCGCGCTGTTCTCCTCTACGAGTATGTGGGGAAGAAGACGGTGGACCTGCAGCACACCGAGGTTCCAGATGCTTACCGAGGGAGAGGGATCGCCAAACATCTGGCCAAGGTACGATTCATGAACTCATCCCCCTGCCCCCCAACATTTGCATTTTTAACTTAAATTAATAACTACTTTCAGCCAGTGAAAACGCAACTTTGAATTCTTATTATCAATTAATAAACACATCAGATAACTATGATTTTTTTTTTTAACTTCATGCCAAGTTGGGAGAAGGATGACATCAGAGTTATAACCAAAGCAGCCAAGTCTGTCATGCAAATTGCGACGACTGCTTTGGCAAACCCTGTAATAAGAGAGCAGCTGAAAAGACTAACCACCTTGTATTGGACACAGACATATTTTTAATAATTGTCAAAATGATTTGGGTTTTAAAAAATCTTCAATGAGTTCCCTCGGTCTACTTCTGAGCTGTAAAATACTGCGCCAGTTTGTTTTCTGTCGTCAGAACGAGTTTGTTGTTGTACTTCTTGCTGCCTGCGGTATGTGGCGAGTCCGACCAGGCGCGCTTTCGCACTGTTCAATCCAGTTTCCATATGAAACGCTGACAGGAGAAATGCCGGCGTGAGTAATGGAGGTGTGATTCTGTGTGTTGTGTGATGGCAGGCCGCCATGGATTTTGTGGTGGAAGAGGACCTGAAAGCTCACTTGACCTGCTGGTACATTCAGAAATATGTCAAGGAGAATCCTCAGCCTCAGTACTTTGAACACATTTATCAATGACCGCTCACAGACAGGCGGGACGGAGGAGAAGGACTCTCAGGAGATGAAATACTGTGTGGCGGCATGATTCGGCGTTTCAGGACGATGCGAGCAAAGAACCCTCTGGGCTTCGTTTAACACGACACCAAGTTAATGGAGAGGCGACGGATCTCGCACTGAAGATGTCTGCGGCGGAAGCGTGGACGCAGCGGACCGGCCGCGCCTATGACACGGGAATACAAACTCAACAGCAAGCGAGAAGCAAACGAGCTGGTCATGACTTGTAAAAAGACAAAACAGAGCAACCAAAGGTGAAGCCTGTTACCTCAGACCGAAGCCTGCAGGACGTTTAACTGACTTGAAGCATGCAGAGAGAACCGGTGTGGGTCAAATCTTTCACCTCTTTCGGACTCGCTTGCGGTGAGTCGTGCCACGACGCGATGAGTTCGGTTGAAAAGCAATGAGACTCCTCTGACTCTCAAACATGATTTTTATATCTCTACATCATTTTTTCTCCCATTTTTGTCTCTTTTGTTTTTCTTTTGTTCAACTTCACCCCTCAACTGTTAACGTCTCTTGGATCCTCATCTTGAAGATCAAATCCACAAAACTCTCCAACACATCAAATTACACAACTTTTTTTTTTTTCAGGTTATCACAGAGGGGTGCGGGCATTTTTTGTTTAAGAGGTAAAATTTCGAAAAAATGTCTTGGTTATTGAAATGCTTAATTTCCCAAACTGTTACTTCATGAGTATTTACGGTAATGTCATTTTTCCCCTTTAAAAAAAAACAGAATTTTACTGTTTTTTGGAGTGTAACTCTGGAAGTGCACTCGGCTTCAGGGTGGTCGGGGACGTCTCCACTGTTCATACTTAATCAGACACTTGTGTGATATGTTGGGTCTGTCACTGTGTGGTCCAACACTTCATTGTGGATATGGAAAAAAAAATCTGCACTCGAACCAGCAACACTGTTATATTCAGGGGCATTTCTGTTTCTCTGTGTCTGGTGGTCTTTTGTTCTGTCATTCAGGAAACAAACACTACTGTCTGCTGTTTTGTTGTCATTTGATCCATTGTTCTGACCTGACTTATTCCCCCAGTTGATGTCGATATGACACCGTTCATTGCAAAAGATTATTTTTTTACGGATTCAGAAACCTCTCTTGGCTCTCCAGGAGGTCGTGCTGTCGACAATCTTTAGGTGTTGGGGAGAAAAAGGCCTCAGGTTACTCAACAAGCTCGGGCAGAACGATCCAGACAATCTGCTTTCATCGCTTCTAGGTCATTTGCAGGAAAACTGTTTTCCCCATAGGTAAGCTCTCTATGGGTGGCACACGCCCAGAGAAGGGCCATTTGATCATGGCTGTCTTTTTTCTTCCTGTTTTTTTTTTTTTTCTTGTTTCATGTTTTATAATTGTGTGTCTTTCAAAAGAGTCTCATGCCAATCCTGAACTGGCGGCTGTGACAGATTCATCAAATTGTTTCACGCTTTGTTACTTTGTCTCGAGTCATTACTTCCCCTCTGTGATTGTTGACAAACAATGAATAAAAAACATATATGTATATTGTGTAACCATCAGCGCTGTTATGTATCTATAGTGGTCACTGGCACGTACCTAAATTTAAGAAGAAAATGTGAAGTGGTAATTTGGCGCCATCTAGCGGAGGTTTTCCGAAAGGATTGAGTTGGCACATTCGTATGCTCTCAGTGTCCCAGATTGTGGCCAGTACAGAGGTGATCTTTAGTGTTTCCAGTCCTCTTTTTGTCCTTTATCTGGCATCGAGACGGGCTTAAAGCTTCACAGTAGGTTGACCTGTCATTGCTTCTTTTCAAATGTGACTCCGAATCAAACAGCTGAGTTTAAAGTGATTCATATTTGCATTTGTAAATACAGGCTGACAGACAGCAGTGGAATATTAATGCATGTGAGTTCTGTCACTATACATTAATCCAGTCAAGTCTAGCGTCCTCGCCAAATATTACGGCGACTGACATTGAAAAAGTCCTGCTGTACTGAACACACTCAGGACACGCTGTTCAGAGAGTCGGCTGAAGATTTTACAACCTGATAGTTATTTATCTACAAACCTGGAGCCACAAAAAATCGTCATCTGGCTGAACCGAAGTTTCTAATGTTAAAATAACAAAGACTGAGCGGAAAAATAGTGTTAAATGCATCAGTGTCTATGAGGGCAAGGAAAAAGTGCTCCAGTCAGTATAAAAATCTGAAATAACACCGAATCATCTTACGAGTTATACTTTTGTATCAGGTTATTTGGGACGTAAGAGCACATAAAAAATAGATTAATAGAACATGACTTTGAGATATGAAAGTAAAAAACGAAGGAGCAGTAACACCAAATCACAATGTCATACTTAATAAATGAGTGATATAACCACTTTGAGTTAGTGGGGTACTAGTCAGGAAAATGTCAAAACATTAACTTGCAACATATAAACAAAAATCACAGCCAAACAACTGGCTTGTTGAGCCGTGCTGGTCTGTGTGGATACGAGCCATCCCAGGCGTGACTTCGCTCCCAGCTGTAAACCGACAGCTGGCACAATGGTTGTTTGCGGCGCAGCATTTTGCTTCCAGCTGATCTCACATTCCTGAGCGGAGCCATTATTGTCGTTACGTCCGCCGCGCGTCCGGTTACAGCACGCGGACACGCCGGCGGCTCACACAGGCTCGCCGACACCGACAGAGCACGCGAGGGCAAAATATGGGTGAGTGTCGCGGGGGGCCAAACTTTGAACCCCCCCGTGAAAACACACAGAGGGATCTCATTTTATTCTGCTCATATAATCGCAACATTTACATATTTGTGTTTGGTGCTGACCGGAGTTTGATCAATCAACTTGCGTCCTTCACCTATTAATAGGTGATATCTGAGTACGTCCTATGTTATGCTTAGTTTAAATGTGTGACTTACATTATAAGCTTTCACTCATGCTTTTTCCTTTGCTTATACTTCATCTGATTCTCGCCTTTGGCAAATTGTTTGGTTTTTTTATTTACAAAGTGGAACTTGCAACTGTCGCATGGTACCGAATGCCAGAGGGAGGGCATAGTCCAAATTCATGCTTTATTTCAAGCACAACATTCTTCTATAATTTAAAATTGGAACCGATTTTTCTATGAAATAATTAGTGAATCGAGGTGTTCCTGCTCCAGTATGCGGAGACACCATAACCCGTCTTTACGACTCTCAATGTAAACTTGTTTTACGCCGGGTGCCCTTCCTGCCGCAAATGGGATTCGAACCAGGGTCCTCCAAGTACAACCCTTAGATAGCAATTGAATTTATTATACACTGTGAACGGTTTTTAACAACTGTAATGAGTTCTGTATCCAATTTCGACACTTTGTAAAACAGTAATTTTAAAAATTCGCTGGTGTGTAAAAGTATTTTTTTCTCACGAGGAAAAGTCATTGTATGGAATTACATCGCTTCATGTCCATGTGAAATACATTCGTTTTTGTGGTCCAACTCGGCGCGTCATTTTCATTAGAATAAAAATTGTCATATCGAAAGTGTCGGTCAGTAAACAGTCTCAGAAGATCTGACCTCTCAAACTTCTATGTGCCATTACAAAATACGTAAAGGCAGGTACTCTGCCTGCGTGGCATCATGGGGAAGGTAGTCTTCCTTTCCGCCCGCATGTGACATCAGCAGCCTTTCGAGACTACATTACCCAGAACGCCTCGGGCTGTCTTACGTCAACCGCAATCACAGTTGTATCTCCAACATGGCGTCGCTGGGAAGGAGGCGCGGTGTCCCAGTAAGCAGGGAGAGGTCAGTTACTCCACATCTTGGCCATCAAACGAAAATGTTGGAATCTGATGCATCATTTTGTCGGTGTCACCACACGCTAGATCCCGAACATGCAAACGGTTTGCGGCTGAAAGTTAAGCGGCCACACGAGGAGTTGTAATTTTACCCCATGGTTAGCTAGCGTTAGCGGGCTAGCGTGTCAGGCTAGCTGCCGTTAGCGAGGAAACCAAACGAGCCGCTCATGTGATGTTTTGGTTATTTCCCAGCAGCTGGCTAACAGCGGGAAAAGTTGAGTTTAACCGCGGACGCTCTGACACACCGCGTCCGACACGCTGCATGGCCGCGGCTCGGCTAACAGTGTTGTCGGCTGTGTTTGTCGAGCTGCTCTGCAACTGAAATGAGCCTCAAGTTGGTTGGCCAGTCCTCGAACTTTCTGCCATGCAAGTCAGCTAACGTGCCTACCCGCCGCGCAGGTACACCATGTCCCCAGCTCGCTGCTTGTCCTACTACTGTCATTGATGTATTAAACTTCCTCAAATACCTCCGAGCTGATCATTTTTGTACATGATGAAAAATAAACATGCTGTCTGATTAGTCTTTGGGGATTGTTGGTTATCTAACGCGGCGTTGACATTCAGGCCTCCGTGCTGACACTGGTCTACATTTGGGGTTTTCATTGAAAAAGGTCATTGGAAAGTAACGATTAGTAAACTAATGAAAGATATTATTATTAAGATTACATCTGAGTAAGTTTAAATGTTAGAATTGTGTTTCTACTGACGGGAGGAATTAAATATATGGGAACAAATCTTTACACTTACATGGTTACGTCTGAAAATATTCTCAGAAGTTAGTAAATTGTCTTTGTTGTTAAATCTCACCAGGTTGGGAAATAAAGAGGAACTTTGGATCATATTTTAAGAAGTGTGTTTTTTATGGAGCTTGTCCAACAGGATGCATGTCAAATATAACCTATTGGACCAAACATCAGCAGTTTATCAGCTGTGACAGCTTGCAATGGACATTTAATAGATTTATTGCATACAGGTTTACAGTCAAATATTGGGTCTGAAGGTTTCAACAAAAGGTCAACACCTCTGTTGGTTTATGCGCACAAAAAAGTCCAATTGGTGTTTTGTTTCCCCTATTCGCCTGTGAAAATCATTCAGTTTTAAGCCTGCTAATATACTGTTACAACAATGTGTTTAGTAAGTCTTGTTTCCATGTTAAACTTACCAATGTGAACAGAAACTGGAGCAATTTGCCATCTTTTTCTTCTGGCATGAGTGTGAACGTCCCCTCGCTGATTCTTACAGTCTTGCTCTCCATCATCGTCGCTCACTATTACCCATCTGTAATTCTGTTTCTGCACAGGGGAGTGATGGCGGCGTCAGACTGCTACATTGTGCATGAGATCTACAACGGGGAGAATGCGCAGGACCAGTTTGAGTATGAGCTGGAGCAGGCACTGGAGGCCCAGTACAAATACATTGTTATCGAGCCCACGCGGATCGGCGATGAGACGGCCCGTTGGATTACTGTGGGCAACTGCCTGCACAAGACGGCTGTGTTGTCAGGCGCCGCTTGCCTCCTGACACCGCTTTCACTGCCCGTTGAATACTCGCGCTACGTAGCGTTGCCCGCCGGCGCCCTCAGTGTGGCCTGTGCTGCCCTCTACGGGATTTCATGGCAGTTTGACCCCTGCTGCAAGTACCAGGTGGAATACGACAGCCAAAAACTCTCGCGGCTGCCTCTGCATACACTGACCTCCTCGACACCCGTGGTACTCGTACGCAGGGATGACATCCACAGAAAGAGACTCCATAACACGATAGCACTGGCTGCCCTGGCGTACTGCGCCAAGAAGATCTATGAACTCTATGCGATATGAGTGCACTCTGAAGAGGATTTACGAACCAACGGGGAAAAAAAGGAAAAAAACCAACAAAAAACCAGAAACGACCCACCCCAGATGTAAGAAAAGTGGAAGTCACGATCATGCCCAGCAGATAGCTCCACGTGTGGTGGGTGCTTCTATTTTGAACTTTGATCAGAGGGATATAGTTAAAACTAGAAGGAATTTGTTTTTTTCCCCTACATTTCCTTGACTTCTTTGTGACAACGGCACACTTATGTCAGTAGTTGCGCCTCCTCCTCCGCGTCCCCCGTCCCCGCATCCTGACACACAACCGGCTCGTGCACGAAGGTTTGGCAGCAGTTCCTCTGGACTGAATCGTCTTGGACTTGAAATGGACAGACATGTTTTGTGTACCAAGCTCTTCCCCAACCTGCCCCCCCCTCCCCCATTCCCTCGTAGTTTTACTGTACCCCTTTCTTCCTGATCAGTACATCACCTTTCATTAAACATTAGGATATTTCAAACAGACTTTTCTGTATGTCATTTTACGTTTTGTCATTAAATGGTTTCTAAACGATGTCCAGAGACGAGCCAATAGATCCAACTTATTTGAGATTGTGTCTTGTTTGTGTAGATGTTCTGGTCAAAACAAGTGCAAGTACAATCTTGTGAGACAATGATGTGGCATAATATCTTATTTTGGAAAAGCATAGTCACATTACAGTCTCTAAACATATATTTTGCTCTAATATGAAGATAAAAAGAGACTGTTGGACAATTCACATAACACAGAGGAGATTATTTAGTTAAAGTTGGTCTAAAGTGAGCCAACCAGGAGAGTGGTAATCCTGACACGAGCAGTGAGGATTTGAAGAACAATCTCTCATTCACCAGAAAACTCTGAAGTGCTGGAAAATAAAGTGTAATTCAGATGTAATTTGACCGTTTACTCCGTGACAGTATGAACACTAATTCGAAGCTTGTTTTAATTGAATGTCCATGACAGGCGGGCCAAGGACTGCAGGCACATGTCGAGATAAGATTTCAGATGAGGCATCTTTTGAGGGCTCTTTATTTATCCAGCAACCTTTGTCATAAATTTCTGACTCGTGCAGACAAACCATCATAAAATGTTTTCCCCTGACCTGAGAGGGACGCCTTTGAGTTGCAAAGCATTTGGGTGTTCATGTAAATGTTTAACAGGCAACTGTCCCTGAATTTTAAACAAGGTGCTTGCAAAAGATAAATGCAGTTTCTAAGAAAATGATATGAAGTCAACCGAGACAACTGAAACAGAAGTCGTTGGCTGGAAGTGGGAGAAGAGTTTGCAAGCTTTTGTTGTATTTGTTCCTCTTGACTTTGCAGGCTTGGCACTGCCGCGTGTTTGCTGTTGGGTGCGAAAAATGGACAACCATTCAGCTCCTTGCAGCTCAGGCATTTCCTGCAAAGTCGTTTTAAAACTGAAAAACATGAATAAAATGCATTTCTGTTCACACATTATGCCAGTTCTGCCCCTGCGATTTATTCCATCTACTTGAAATCTAACGGTCGGAGTTGATCCTGAATAAAGATGGCAGCTCTGAATCACAGCGACAGACACTCGGAGGGAGATTGTCCTGAGAAAACCTCATTAGTTTGCTGATTCGTGGCCACGGCGGGCTAATTATTGATCAGCTGACAACAGGCATGTTCAACTGGAGTTCAGCTGTTTGATGCATCAACCAATTTAGGCAGACATTGCTGGGTCTGGTGGCACAGGGGGACACCTCACTCTCCTTAACGGACATGAGGACAGACATGATGACTTACTGGTACTTGAACTGTCAGCCAAGCGGGAAGAGATACAATATTTTCTATCATAGTAAAGAAAAATCCAACTTAGTCCTAATAAACATCTCAAAATCCTTTATTTCCCACAATATACATTCTGAGATGATACTCTGAGAAGTGGTTATTGGATGGACTTTGCGATAACAAAACAATGCAATAGCAAGTACACAGATATTTTGGGTTGTAAACCTGGTTAATCCTGTTTATGAGCGGACGATGGACTCTGGAGACCAGATCTGGCCGCAACTCGCTCCATAAAGCTCGTGCAAGCCCATTTCCTGCTCCACACAATGTCGCATCATCCTAAATCGAGCATGTCAGGGGAGACTGCTCGTCACAGGGGGACGCATTTAAGTTCCCAATTTGCTGACAAGGCTCGACACCCGTCTCCTCCGGACTGACTGATCGGCTGAATGTGACTGATCATGTGAAGTGTGTTAAGCTTCATCAGTAGCATTTTACTTTTGGAGCAATAAGATCCTCTTGTCTGGACAAACACCACAACCTGGTACAGAACCTCCATTGGTCTGTATCTTACTCCATGTGACCTCTCAACCTCATTATATAAAGTAAACAGCTGCATTTATGAAGCACATCTGATCTTTGATGTTTCCAGATGGCCTGTAAAAGTACGTCGCACTTATTTACTTTGTTGACTTGTACATTCATTCATTTAATGCCTTTTAAGCAATTCTTAAAATCAATTTGTCATGAGGCGAAAGGCTTTTTCGAGTAAGTCCAAACGTTATGACAGACTTCAAGTCCCACAATCCTTTGCGCGACGTCTAACCGGTAGTCCCTCAGCCAGTGCCTCCGGTGTGCGGTTGTTCGGTCCTGCTTGCAGAGGTGCTGCCCGTCCACCGGACGCCCTCCGTCTCTCTGTCCTCCGGGACGATCACCGGCAGGAGTTCAGTGAGTGAACCATCAACTGCGTGCGTCAGTGCGCATTTACGTTGGTTTTATCGCTCGCAATGGCGTTAGCGTTACTAGCTTCTGTGCTAATATCCAGCTCATGCAGAACTCCTGTCTGTTTTTTTTTACTGATTTTGCTCAACTTCAATTAATCAATCTGACGTTCATGCAAAGTTTGAACCGAAGTTATCTACTCTGTTCTCTAGTGTCCAAATGATAGCAGTTATAACTGCGGTTTTGCACCAGTAACATAATCAAAAGCACATAATATAAAAACATTACAGCTGCATGAGCCCTGACCTGCTTCTGAGTTTTATCGAACAAGTCCTTCTTCACTTTCACAGACTATGTATCAGTTTAGTTGTAACTTGAAAAAAAGCAACAGAGGACATTGAGCACACAATGGACACGTCTCATATAACCTCTCCACAATACTGTTTCCCCCCTCTATACTTTTCCAAAGTATTTTCACCAATGAACAGCCCAGAAACTGAAGAACTTAACTATCAAGTGATTGTGTATTCAAACAGTCATGTTCTTGTTTAAGCGTTTTCCAGATTTCCGTTGGTGTGACAGAGCTGTGGCTGGTGAGCAGTGTTGAGGGCGATCGTTGGCCATGGAGCGTTTCATGGGAGGGGGAGTGCTCCCGCTGGTTTTGACAAGTGTGGGAGTCTTGCTGCTGTACCGCATACTTGTCCGCCTCAGACAAGGGGCCTCTGTGCGAGACGCCGTGGTGGTCATCACTGGGGCCAGCTCGGGACTCGGCAAAGGTCAGCCTGCGACTCGTCTCGACCTCCCTTCGCCCACTGGAGAGATGCTCTCTGCGAATCCCAATCTGAGCGGGACGCTTCAGCTTTCTCTTCAAATGCTTTGACGCTGTGAAGTCTCTGTCTGACAGTGTTGACTGATACCCACGATTCGTTGCAGAGTGCGCGCGGGTCTTCCACGCCGCGGGCGCTCGGCTCGTGCTGTGTGGACGAGATGCAGGCCGCCTGCAGCAGGTGGTCCAAGAGCTCACTGCAACGTCAGCAGATTCACAGAGGCGGGTGAGTTTAAAGAACCACAAACACTTGGTGTCATACAGACCTGTGCTGAACTGTTTAGACTTCTTCATTTCCAAATGATTCCCTCACTATGGTCTTTTTGGGGAGAGTTTTTATGAGAGTTGAATTTGGAAGCTATGAAGAAATTACCCAAAGTGTGAATTCAACTATCTGAACACTGTGAATCTGTACATGAGTGGATAAACGGCGCGGTTTCACATCCCAGCAGACTCACACTCCCTGCACCGTCATCTTCGACCTGGCGGACACGGAGACTGTCGACAGAGCCGCAGAGGAGATACTGAAGTGCTACGGACAAGTGGATGTCCTGATTAACAACGCTGGCA
>JASSRZ010000065.1:5933457-5952258 GCA_032164315.1 Malacoctenus gilli
GTCCCGATTCTGGGTCATTCCCTCGTCGTCACAGCGCAACTCTCAGTATGATTTTCCAGACCAAAATAATTCCAGTAAACACGTCTCCTCTCAGTACAGGAGGAAGTGCTAAATCATTCTGTTTCCGGTTTGAATCAGTTTTGTTTTTCAAACCTAAATTCACTCCAGATAAAAATCATGCAACCCCGTTTGTGTGTTTTGAAGTTTCCTGTTGAGTTGCTGCACAGGGTGGAACTCCACTGTTCTGTGACGTATAAGTTCTACAACATTTGGATCTTTTGTCCACTGCAAAGTTAAATGTCACACACAACACACAAACTTGACTCAAAAAGGCCTCATCCTGGAGTCAAATGTGGTCAGAGAGCCGCAGATGTCTTTAAAGGGTCGAAACGTTCCTGTGAGCAATTTTTGAACGACTTTACATTTCAACCCATTTTTATGAGTGCAGCCGAGTGCAACCACTAAAGACAAGAATCAAACAGATTTTAATAACTATCTTTATACACGTCTTAAAAACACCTTTTACAAACTGAAAACCGTTTTTCTTTTTCAGATGTCACCTTAAGTTATACAGAAAAACTTTTATTCTGAAATGTTAACAATAAATAGTCCAAATAAACAATTTACATTATGTTACAAAATCGCAGTCAATACTGAAATTTCTATTTGTACAAACAAATCCTTCAAAAAAAAGAAAAAAAATTGCCCAATGAAAAGACAAATCCTGCTGTTTGTTATTCAATAAAGAAACAGGTGTGACGGACTGAAGCTTTCAGTTGTTTTCGTCTTCGACTTATGAAGAAATATCGCGAGAGTTTTTCTTGTGGGAGAGATAAAACCCCACAAAAGGTGCTGCAAGGAAACCAACATTTCAAACAAAATCGGTGGAATGACGATTAAAGTTTTCTTACAGCTGACTCTCACAAAAGTCAAATTTAAATACACTCATGAGACAAAAGAATGTTCATGATACTGCATATCGATGACGCCGGTTAGCTGAATTTATCCTGAACACGGTCAGTCACATTCTGTGTTTTCATTCAACCAAAATCATAAACTCGGACAAAACCAGAGGAAAATATCGGTTACTCATCCACCTCATCACAGACGCGTTAAAATGCCAGTGACGCTAACATTAGTGTTCTGTTAGCCTGCAGCACCAGTTAAAAGACATTGACTATGATGGGTTGGAATTGACGACTCAATATAAGTGGAGAGTCAACTATGGCTTTAGTGTTTGTTTCACTTTCATACTTCTGTTTACTCTCTCACTTTTTCCGGAGTGTAACTCGATCGAGTGACGCACGTCCCCTCAATTCCAGTTAAGCAGAAGAATGTTGAAAACAAAGTTTGTGGACAGAAATTGGACTGAAAGTTATGAGGACGAAAAAGCAAACTCAAAGAACAAGTTCATTCCCATTCTTTGTGTGAGATGACATGGTGAATCCAAATGAAACCAAAAGCAAAGATCTGGGCCAAACAAAGTGTCGTCTACTCAAACAACACGAGGAGGGAAAAAGGTTGGCGTCGCTTCGCCAACCTTTTCTTGCAAGAAAATCCACCTGAAGGCCGTTTTGGAGGAAATGACACTGATGGAATCAGAAAAAGCCGAGAATTCAGCGCACAACTCTGAGCGTCACGTCGATGGAGTCAATGCCAAGTGGAGTCAACCAACAAGCTGCCGTTGTGTGGTTGTAAGAAATGAGGAACCAAAGAGAAGCAGTGAACAGGTGGGAGAAGAGGAGCACATGAAACAGAGGGAAGCAGGAAACACACTCACAGCTGCCCTGCTGTGTTGTGCTCCACTTTTCCAAACCAAGTGTGACAACGCTTCACACCACATTCAGCCACTTCTCATCGCCGCCATTTCACCAGAAGCTGCACAATCTGGTGGGTTTACACATTTTAGGGTTTGAACAAGAAGCACTAAAGACACACGTACACACACGCACACATCTACACGTACTCATGGAGTGTGTGACAGTTTTAGGCTGGTGGGAAAATTTCTGCAAAGTAAGAATGAGGTAAACAAAGTGTGATCAGGGTTGGGTTCTTCCCAATAACAAACTTTGCCTTTTAAACTTCATTTTTTTGCATCACATCATATTTTCCACTTTTGCCTAAAATGTTTGAACACACACACGCACACACACACAGAGCAGGAAGAGACACAAGATACTTGTTCAGATATGGCATAGTACTTCAGTACTTTCCTGTACATGAGGTTGTGTTTTGTAAATGTGTTTGTTCATCTAAAGTGTTTGTTTTTTAAAGGGCATTTTACTTGAAAGAACAGTCCAGTGAAACTGAAGCACTCAGCAATCGGCTCACTGTAGTTATTGCACTTTTACAAACAGGGCAGGGATGGCTTCGTAGGGGTGTGGGGGGGGGGGGGGGTCTCCTTCCACAATCGTCTTTCTCAGAGAGAAAGACGGATGAGGGTCGTCTGCTCCTCGAAACCCAGGGACTCGGGACCTCCAGATGGTGGCGGGCCGGGGGAGCCGGTTCCCCCTCGTCCTCAGGGAGGTGGGATGGAGGGCTCGGTCACCGCCAGCTCCTGAGCCAGGTCATTGAAGCGAGCGATGTAGTCCACGCTGCTTTCACTCATCATACAAGCAAGCTGAGTGTCCATCTGCAAGCAAGATAAAAATACTTCAGTGTGGCGAAAAGGGGGGGGGGGACAAGGAGGTGCTTCATTTTTGTGATATAAACCTTTCACTTTTCACCACTGAAGTGAAAAATGGATGCAAATGAACAAAAATCAGTCACAACATTTATTTCCTCTCGAATGTTTGCTCAACATCAAAAAACAGACTTACTTCTGCCACGTCAGGAAGGCCACGGGATTGAAAAGAATCATGGGAATTGCAGTCGAGGAGGCTGGGGCCGAGCAGAGCTGTGCCGCTGGAGGGGCCCGAGGGCGTCAGGGTGGTCCGCCTGCCCTTATCAGGAGAGACCATGCTGGCTGAAGAGAAAAGAGGAGAACGAGACCCAATGAAGTAATGAGAGAGAAAACACAGAATGAAGACACGGCTGTTTCTGACAGAAGAAGATCGGCCACTTTCTTCGTTTGTGACACAAAAGGGACTCACAGAGGAGGCATCCCAGCGTGGAGTCCGACGAGTCGCTGGGGTACCACTGGGGGTCGTGGCTGGGCGACGGGATCCAGCCTCTGGACGGGCTGACTGAGGGAGACGACGCCAACAGTTTGGAGCCGTCACTGTTACCCAGCTTGGCTGGCGACAGAGCGGCTTCCTCACCTGCAGCACCACAGCAACACACCGGACAGAGAGGTCACACACTGGTTCAAGAGCTCACAGTGGACGAAACCACCAAAACTAAACACATCTGGGAATGCGATTTTTTCCCCCTGGCTGTCTTGTATTTAATGTTTTTCCTTTACTGAAGAGAACGTATGTGTGATTTAAGCTTGTGCATACCGTAGTGGGTGGAGTTGATGGCGAGCTCGATGATGGAGTCGCTGATGTGTGTTTGAGGTTCTCCAGGAGCGACTTCTTCGGGGGGGCCCGGCAGAGAGATGTCGAGGAGCGAGGCAACGCTGGGTGGAGCGAGGAGGGAGTCTCCACCACCGGTTACTCCAGGAGACGGGGGAGGCAGGCCATTCTGTTCAAGCACAACACGAGTCAGGGTCGTACAAAAGACCTGAAGAGGACTCAGCAACTATGCAATTTGCAATGACGACACAGACACACTGGATTGCTCTCACTCTATCAATCCATCAAATTGCATCTGGTATCTGCATAAAGTTAATTCCAAATCCAAAATTGCCACATTCTGTATTCAGAGGATAACTTTATCCTGATAAGACAGCATATTTAAATGCACCACAGTAATTTTAATGAAGAAGTGATCGAGATGGTGACGTTAAACCGAAAGTGTCTCCTGACCTCTGAGACATTTTGCTGGTGGAGCTCGGCGTCTGGTTCAGCATCAACAATCGGCGCGGTAGCGAGCAGAGCGCCGTTGTCGACCGCCGAAGGCTCTAGGTCCCGACACGGGCTGCCGGGGATGATGCCGGCAGACTTGGCTGCCAGGCCGATGGCACCTGGAGAAAGATCCAGACTTTAGGAACACTTGGGTGATGAATGATCAGTCACGTTCAATTGTAATCATTTGAGAAATTCTGATGTGTAATAGATTATTAAAGCAGTAAATACTGGAAAGCTGGTTGGCTGCTGCAGAGCTGGATGCTGCAAGGGGTGTTTTGGACAGAAGAGGGCGGGAGGAAGGAGTCAGCCGAGTATGGATTGGCCGGAAAGATCCAGTTCCTGAAGGGAAGAAAAACAGGAAGGGAAAGTTCAAGCAATTAGCAAACGTGCTAACCGTTTCTCACATTGTCAGTGTTACAGTCAGTGTAACGGTACCTGTAGCCGAGGAGTTGGACAGGATGGAGAAGGAGCAGACGTGTTGAGGAGTGTCTCCCGTCGTTCTGGGCAGCAGTGTTCGCTGTGAACAACAAAAATGCATCTCCTCTGTTTACACAAATAATGCAAAACAGCTACTGCGCAAAATGAATCACAAAGGAACAATGGACTGACATCCTGTTCACTTTCACACAAAAGAGTGAGATTCTTCATCTCTTACCTGAACTACAAGCGGTTTCCGAAGCTGTCGGTTGCGAGGTTTTTTCTGTCTTGAAAGAAAAAGATCCGACTTCATCTATAAATAGGGAAAATAAAGAGAACATTACGTCAATTTTGGTGCATCTCCTGGATGATGCAACATGCAGGGCTGTATCCAAATTGCTGCATCATTCTTTCTTACACTGTCCAGCTGCTGTCTGAAGGCGAGCTCAGCTTCCTTGTTGGGGGAGAACATTCTGTTGTGCCGTGAGCTATTGGGGGGCAACGTGGTGGGCACTGCGAACACGCCGCCTTCCGACTCCCCGCCTGCAGCTGACCCCAGCAGAGAGCGCGGAAGGTTGCGCCCACCTAGAGAGAAGAGACGCAAATACACCAATAATTAGAACAGCTCTCTGAGAAAAAAAAAATCAGCAAATTACAACAGTGCTGATATTTTACCCGAGGCTGCAGCATTTGGCAGGTGCAATCGGGCCCCTCGGACAGAAGCTTGCTGCCGTCCACAGCTGGGACTGCGAGCACCTGCTATCGGACCTTTCCCTGGAGGTGTGAGCACCTGGTTTTGCTCCTCCTGGTGGGCCTTGAGGGGTGACGTGGCTGTGGAGCACAGCTCTGGAGCCTGCAGTGGAAGAAAGGAGCGAGAAAATGCTGTCAGTGTGTGACGAAAGTGTGCAACTACACAGTCTACATCGTGACAGGTACACGGTAGTGGAAAACGATTGGAAGAAATCCATTCAAACACCACATTTGCATCAGAATGAAGCCAGACGGTCCAAGATATTGCACTGAAAGAAGTGAAAGTGAAGACTCACCAAAGGCTTAGGGTTCACCTCAGTCGCAACCAGCTTGAGCAGGCAGCGTAAAACCCTGTTCGTCCGGTTGGGCTTGGGTTGCACCAAAGCTTGTCCGTTCTCTTGGCTGCCGGGAGGAACACACGGCTGCCACTCGTACTCCAGCTGCAGCTTTCCAGGCTTCCCAGACATCAGGTAGAGCTCGGCCAGCGTGACGTTCTCGGCGTCTCGAGCGTTCCAACCCTCCTCTCTGATCTGCACCGCCGTCCGCTCTTTCGCTGCAGGTGCAGCGCCCTGCGGCACACCCTCCTCTGCGCCACTCACTGGGGGTTTGGAAGGAGGCGTGTGGTTCTCCTCCGGAGAGGAAGCGCTGGTGATCTGTTCCTCTTTGCACTGCTCCGATGAACTCTCTGCACCGCTACACAACTTGTCCGTGCTTTTGGTCACTGACGAGCCACCGGCGGACTCCGTACCAGTACAGGGCTTGCTCAACTCCGAGGGGCCGCCTCCATTTCCCTCTTCCCGGAGAGCTGCAGTTTGCTGAGAGGGGGCGGGGACAGAGAGAGATGGCGGTCTCCTCTCCTCCACCTTTGCAGAACTGTCAGGTGGCGGCTCATTGACAGAGGGTTCAGTCCGACGGGTGTCACCCGATACAGTCGCTACTACGCCACCAACAGCTGTGCCTCCTCGTGCAGATTTGCTGCCAGTTCGCGAGGGAGGAGCCGTGTGGATGCCCAGGATCTGAGCAGCTGGTAATTCCTTGGCGTTGGGGCGGTTCTTGCCACTCTCGAGCCAGTGGACAGTGCAAGAAGCCTTGGAGTGAACCACGCGGGCCACACCAGGCAGTGTGGTCAAAGTGCTGTTCTCAGCTGGGAAAAGAAAAAGATCCTCCGGTGGAGTTTTGTTTGGTGAACCTGTGCTGGACTCGCTCTGCTCCAGAGCCTCCCTCTCCATGAGACTCTTCAGCTGAAGCATCCAAAATTAAGGATCCAATAAATCGGACAGGAACAGCTTCATGCTCTCAAAAGGTGCCGCAAGCACAGCTCACCTTGTTCTAATTCAAAGGCGAATGATAAGACTCGTCCTGTTCCGTGAAGTTCACTGCAGCGTGTTCTTACCATCTGCTGCCAACTAGCGTAGTCACACTCTGGAAAAACATGAGGGGAAATCAAGTCGTCGTGCAGAAGGATACGATCCGCTGGTCGTGGTAGGCCCACTTCTGTTTCAGATATTCGATGAGGCTGGAGACTTTTCTGTGGAGTTCTACCACCATCCTGTGTTCACAAAGAAAGAAAGGTTTGCTGCAAGCTGTTGAGCTACAGAAC
Organism: Malacoctenus gilli; assembly: GCA_032164315.1. Lineage (NCBI taxonomy): Eukaryota > Metazoa > Chordata > Actinopteri > Blenniiformes > Labrisomidae > Malacoctenus > Malacoctenus gilli. Next base: position 5,940,175 of record JASSRZ010000065.1, read on the forward strand.
ACACTCGTCCCACTGCAGTTTTTCTCCTCTGAGTTGTGAGTAAGGACGCATCATGTTCCCCAAATTTTCCTTCAGGAAATGTGGAGTCCAAATGTTTGTTCATCGCAAATATCTCACTTCAACAAGAAGTCAGAGGCAGTCGAGAGTTTCATAAACAGCTTTTGCTCACAGCTGTGTGAGCCTCAAAAGGAGACAAACATCTATGGGTCTCCAGGAGGAACAGCATCACTCTCATTCACAAGCTGAAGGGGGCTGACCTGAGGCGGGGGTTGTGGGCGAGACTCTGAACTCGGGCCCAGGAGTGGTTACTGCGCGGCTGCAGCTCCACCGCCACCTTTAGGGGCAACCGCACTGGCTTCTGGTCTTCTTCGTCGCTCACTCCTGCACAGACACACAGATGAAAATCTTACTTCAGAGACTGTTCAGGACTCTGGAAGAGTCCGAGGAGATGGACAGTTTGTCAAAATATGCACTGAAAATAAAAACTTCAGCATCCAAAGGGCAAAACAATGTGATGTCTTTCAACATCCGCATGAACTCTCGCAGACAGGAAAACTAAGATCAGGCCCGTCCGTTCAGATCCGTCCACAATACTGACGACACAAGTTTGACTTTTTTCGCCATGATTTAAAAAACTTTGTAGTCGTGAGTAGATGTCATTCCACACAAGGCTTCATGACAGCTGGTCAAATCAGTCATGTTCTCCATCTTCCTCCCGCTCCTCGTCCTCACTTTGCACTCGGCGTTTCTATGGAAACGCCACTAGCCCACACGCTGCCATTGTTTTCATGCCAAAACCCCGCCCCCACAAATCCTGCGTGGTGCTGTTGATGCCGTCTGTATTTTCAGAGCTGAGGTTTGTTTACCTCGCGTCGGTTTGTATGCACCACGCGTGTCGGCTGCTTACCATCTGGGTCGCAAAGTTTCTTCAGCGCGCGGCACATGGGGGCTTTGATACGGAGGTTCCTGCCCTTGGAGCGCACGGTGGTCGCCCTGGTCAGACGAAGACAACGGGGGAACAAATTTAGTCTTCAGAATCATTGAGTCCTCCTTTTTCTCCCTTAAAAAGCCCATTAACCAACACACACATAAATATATATATGCAATACAGAAATTTCAGCAATATTATAGAGAAGAATTCCTTCTAAGTTTCAGCTGCATCACTCGAGCAGGTGTCATAATGACCCGAGGTCAGTAAAGTCTAAGAACATACCAGTGTTTTTGCAGATATGACATAGTACATCGCTTCAGATGTGCTTCAGTATCATGAGTGCAGGTACAGTCACTATTTTCAGCAAGCTGCACAGTGTTTATGAAATCAACTTACCCTTGTTGGATGAGCTCATTCAGCTTCGCCACGTTCTTATCATCCATTACTGTCAAAGACAAAAACACACAAAAAAAAACCCCACAGAGCCATTTATGACATCATACCTCATGGGGGTGAAGGCCCCTGCTGACAGGGATCATGCAGTGCTTAATCACATCCCATGTGTCTCAGTAACAGCAGCAAAACACTCGCTGCCTCACAAACACCTTTGGAATTAAACAACACACGGCCTTAGCCTTCACTCACATCCTCCAACTTTTTTGCGGAGCTCAGCGTAGCAGATCAGGCCGTACAGTTCTTGGGAGGATTTCTTCAACACACGGGAGTAAACTGGGAAGGAGAGCAGGCACGAGTTACAGCGCTGGTGTCATCAGACGCTCTTCTGCAGAACTGTGCATGTTACATAAAGATAACATGGCACAACACCCAAAGCTTCTTCTCACCAGAAAAGCTTTTTCTCTGAACTTTATAAACATGCACTTCATGTCCAAACACGCGACAAGGTGAACATCGTGGATGAATATAAATGAAGAAACAAACATGGCCAGAGATTTACATCTGCTTGAAGACTCTTCTAATATTAGCAGGCTGTGCCACTTCTCTTTGACCATGACTGGATAAAGAAAGAGATCTGAACTGATCTACAAGGACAGTTGCAACTCGTCAACAAACGAAGGCTTTGTCCTTGCATGAAAAATTAATCCATTCTTCCCTCATTACACACAAAGTCAATACAAAAAATCCACTCAATCCCACAATACACAGAGCTGTTAACCTCTCTCGCTGCGCTGGTCGACCACTATAATAGAAACAGTACGATGGCACAAAATGATTGTGTAGAAAGTACTGCAGGACTTTGATAAAAAGTAATATATTCACAAGCTTTAAAGTAAGTGCGACTCAGTAACTTCCACCTGACTTGTGTGACAACATTAAAGGCATCTCACCATTGGCAAAGTCGATGTGTTTGGAGATCTTGTGCCAGGTGCGATAGTAGAAGTGTCGGACCTGCTCCTTGTTTTTGACCATGTTGGCCGGTTTGCCTCTTTTCTTGTATTTCATAGCGATGTTGTTCTGGATGGCCTCAAAATCCTTCCCATGCTGAGGGAGGAAGAGCGAAATGAGAATGAGAATGGTAGAAAGTTTAAAAGGCCAAAGGATCATTTCGGTGCTCGTGGAGACTTTCTGCAGTGGTCCAAAATGTCTGCATCCCTTACCTCGTATAAGCCTTCAAAAAAGCTGTTCTTGTCCTCTGCGCTCCACGACTCCCACTGCCGGCGGGCTCTCTTCTGGTTACCAGCCTGCTCGTCCTTCTCAGCAGAACCTTGGCCCTTAGCAGCCTTGGACACTGCTCCCATGGAGCCGGACACGGGCCCCGACTGACCCACCGTCCCCTGGGAGGTCGAGCCATTTTCTGCCCCTGTTTTGCACGTAAAACAAGGAGACAAAAAATACAACAATCGTAAAACATTACACCAAATGGCACAGTCAAGACAACGAGAGAGAACGGCAACAATTGGGACAAATACTTTTGTTGGCCACTTTGACTGTTTTGCGTGACGAGAAAAAAAACCCCATCACAACTGCTCTTCTGAGGTGTGGTTTGGGAAATGTTAAAATACCACAGCACACCACCTGCACAGCCTCCCCCTCTGTGGTTCGGCCCTGGCACCCAGGCAGGAAAAGCAATCAGTCTCTACGGCCAGGTCTGCAGCAGCCCGATCCAAAACCAACTCATGGTGGGCTCCGGTGGCCAAGTTTTACCCCGGCACGGAGCTCAACGCCAGGACACATTCACACAAAACAGCCAGGCAGCAGCTATTGCACCACAGCGCAACATTAAAAGAGCTCTATTCTCAATGAGTAAATGTGTCCATTTACAGATGTGCTGCACAGGCACTCGCCTCGTTGTGTATTTTCAGATCCAGAATGCACCAATATAGCATCAGATCAAAATAAGCGGTCAGCTGGTCAGAAGTTGAGCAATCTGAATATATTTTATAAAACAGTGACGTTCTGTTTTTTTTTCGACAAGACCTGTCGAAAACTAACTAATTCATCCAGGTTAAAAAAAACCCCACAGAGACAGAGCAGCATCATTTCAATAAAAAATAAGTAAATATCAATAAACCAGCTAAAAACACAACATTCTTCAGTCAGGAAAACCAAGTTTTTTGTCCTGTGATAACAGTCTCTCTAACGATCGTCACCTTCCTGAAAGATCGGATCAGACTGGATATTTATGCCGTTGCCCCACCCTGAACACCAACCCCGGAATAACTCTTGTGCAATTGGAGGTGTAGAAATGACACGAGTGGAGACATGGACATGAGCATCCTTTCTTTCAGCATGACGGAGGTTTGAAAGCGATCAAATCCAATGGCATAAATTTTTTTTTTTTACTACATCAGTTTATCATTGAGAGAGCCACATGTAAAGCTTCTTGAAATGCAGAGTTTCTGATGGACTATTTGGTCAAGAAACACAGTAAAACGCTGAAATAATGAGAAAATTACAACCTGCTTTTTGAGTCTCATTATTGAAGTGGTTTAAAAGATCAAAGAAAATTAATCATCACATATCTGTATGAGGAAAATCTGAAATGCAACCTGTTACTAGGTTGGGTCTGTGTTTCCATGAATAATTAGCTACAAGCATTAAGGTTATTTTGCTATTTATTCTTTTGTTGTGAGATAATACGGAAAAAAACAACGCATGCAAATGTTCACGGTCATGCAGCTTCCCTGTCCTGTTGTCTTGTCCACGCATAAATAGCGACGTTGATGTATTACTCCCCCAATGATTGTGACAGCCGTAACAATGATGTGTCTTTACTGCCAATGTGGCGAGCTTCCAAGAAAGTGCAACTGAAAACACTCCACATCCCATTTGAAATGTAAGTTTTGGCCTCCGCTCCTATTTTTACACAAGTGGTTCACAGGATGGTGTCGCAACTTTGGGCTGGAACAGGCGGAGTGCAGGCGCCCACTGGCCCGGGGGGGATACACGGCAACAAAGCGGCACCGTTCGGGCCATCGCATGAACAAACACAGTGACAGGCTGACCTGCGAGAAGACCCCCCTCTGCTAATCCCACCTATCCCCCCTCTCTTTCCGAGCCGACCACCGACGGTACCTTTCGATTTTGCCCCGCCATGTCCATTGATGGTCGAACCGATTGAATCCTTCCGTATCCGCTTGCTCGGAGGTCGGACGCTCGATCGGAGAAAATGATGCTGGTCGTGACACGGAGGGGCGGTCTCCGCCGAGGTCTGGGGCTGCTGGGTCGAGCCCGGTCCGGCTCGGTTCGGAGGAGAGGCGGGGAGGACCGGAGCTGAACCGGGGCTGAGACCCGTGGCTGATGGATTAAGAATTTCCACTCTGTCGTCTCCCTTTGTACTGCGCTCCTCGCTCGCCTGCTCTCCGCTCTCCTCCTCGTCGCAACCTTCGGGCTTTCTGGACGGATTCCGCCTCCCATCGACACCGATCCCCTCCCTGGAGCCCGGTGTCATGCTGCCAAAACACATTCACACAAAAATTGTCACATTAAGAGCGGAGCGATGTGCAAAATTAACTTCTAAAGACGACGTTCACTGTCTCTCAACATGGCCGCCGCTGTTTGTTTCAAATCCCCTCTCCAGTCCCGTCAAAACAACATAAAATATATGCATTTAACGTACAAAGAGAAATTCCTTTCAAGGACCAAAATAGTTTAAGACCTACCACTAATGCTTTACCAAGTGTCTTTCGGATAAAACGGCCAATATCGCCGGAAAATTTCAACTAAATTCAAATGCGAGCGCTTTTCAGTTTAGCGCCCTGCAGAAACGACAACGAAAACCCCTCGCTGCAATCGACCTCTAAATAAAGTGTTTATTTCAAACGTAATTTTACCCATTTTCGTGCTCTTCGGTAGTAGACGATATCTTCTTTCTCTTCACCATGGGTCCGACCGGTTCGATTGGCAATTACTGGTCAAATTAAGCATAATAAAGCCGAGACCGAACGCTCCGCTTTCTGCCCTCTCCTTGCTCCTGCTTCGACTGAGCTGAACTCTCTGCGCAGTTCAACTGTTTTCTACCAGCAACAACATTACTCTGTGTTTCTTTGCCACAAAAATCCAAACTATGCCACCGATGACAAATATAAACCATTTAGAGAGCACAAAATAGAGGATTGACCGGAGCAATTTGTCGGCCGCGCTCGTTTAAACCGATAAGCGTCGATAGTTTTTATGAACCCGTGTGCAAGTGGACTTCGCTTGACACTACGTCACTGTCGCCTTCACAATTTATGTCTGCAAAAGAAATTATTTCAAACACATCCAGCAGCCGTGGACATCCATAAAAACACTTGATCTTCATGCACAGCTATCACCTCACACATATCTGTGTACGACGCGTGGATTCATCGACGCCAAAAACAAGCAGCAAGCTTCTTTTGCTCAGTAAACAATCAAGACGAGGGGCATGACGTTTGCAAAACAATGTCTATAGAGTATACAGAATTTAACCGACGAGAAACTTCTGTGATCAGACGACCCATGACTGACGACTGTTTTATTCATTCATGAAACGTGAGAAAAGGCAGTTGTAAAGTGGGGGGCAGCAAGAGAAAGCCAGATAAAGAGAGATTTATTACATTTGAACAGCTGTGTGTGAAAGTGAAGCAGGAAGATTCCCTCACTTGTCAAATACCAACAGAATTTTTTCAAATCCGTTAACTTGACCGTTAGGGAAGATTATTCCCGAACAAATCAGACCCAGAACACACTCACAAGCCACATGTAGGAACTGAAACTTGAAGTTAAAACATGTAATAACAGCTTAAGTGCTTTGGGATTCCAAGATTGCAATCTTGACCATTAACTACAACCACGTTGTAATCACTTCTTTATCAAAACAACTGTTTATAGATAAGGTATGGTGACCAAACTTTATTTTCACAAATTTAAGTTTATTTCACAGTATTGCATTACCAGCTTTGTTATTCCAGTCTGAGCAACCACAGTATTGGGATCCACCTCTTGTACTGGCATCATTAAGCCTCCCTCATGTCAATTGACTTCCATACCTTCGAAAGAGGTACAACATCTTGTTAACGCTTATAAACGTGTGATAAATCCAGGCAAGCATCCCTTACAACCCTTCATAGCGAGATTCCTAGCATGGACGCTGCTATTGGCTAGCTAACGGCACCGCTATGACAGCTCGAGATGAAAAACCGTCACATAAATCACCAACAACATGGCATTCAATTGGAGCAGTACCCCGGGAAGTCGTTTCAATTGAGAGCACAAACGCTGTTTATGAATTACCTGAAGTGGAATCTGGTCTGTAGTGTCACTGGTCCAGACACAGACTAGCATCGCTAGCTGACCACAGACCTCCAGCTCCGCCGATGACAGTTCCTGCGGATCGATTGTACACGCGGTTAAGTCACGCCCACTACTACTCAAAAACAAAGCCTGTGATTGGTCAAAATAACACGAGGACGATGGTTAAATTTTGATTGGCACATGACTCCGCCAATTGATGGAAAACAAGACTCTTTGAATGACCAATTGTCACTCTCTTCCTGTCGTACCGGGTAAGTTTATTGAGACAATATATTTCGAGCATAAATGTCAGTTTAACTGTTTTTTTAGAGGAAAGTGTTTAATTTGGTAATGATTTGTTGTTTCTCCAAGACTGTATAACCACGACGAAGGCAACCGTTCGTGAAAAACAAGTTCCGCCCAGAACATGATTGACATTTCGAACGTCGAATCAATAGCAGAGACTGAAGGGTATACTTGTTTTCAACACCGGTGTGAGATAGCAAAAAGTAGCATAAAGCAGGAAAAAAAACTTTATTTTCTTCCAAGATTACAATACGCTTTGTCGAAAATTGTATGTACATAACCGTTGATGTTACAAACATACCCACAATCACAATTATGCTCATGGAGCTCACAGAAAAAGTGCCACATGTCAGTGTACTGCTTCACTCGTGCCACCGTTACGTTGTTCTTCGACGGACTGCAAGTGCAGGGATTTTGTGATTGCCCTGTAACGGCCAGACTATGCAATGGGAATAAGATGTGTGCAAATACTGTTTGATACAAAAGTGTATCGGTGTGTGACTCGGCTCCAGTGAATTTGATTCGACAGACAACATCGACTTCCTTTTTCCTGGGAGGGCTCCCGCGACAGTGAAACGAACGCACTGCGGTGCGTCAGCTTGGCGGAGGACCAGTTAAATCGGCCTGTGTCACAGTTGGGTGGACTGAATTCTTCCTCACTACGGAGTGCGGTGTGTACGCGCAGGCAGGGGGAACTCTCTGGTCGTCCAGTTGGCAAACTGACGAAGTTGTCTTCGGAAACTTAAAGGCTCACAACGAAACCAAAATGACTTCGACAAACATGTTTCAGGGAATGGATACGTCTTCAAAACCGAGTTCCAGGTGAACATATATAATTGTATTGCTTGGTTATGCGCAAACGGAACAGTTATTTCGCTCGTTCGGTCAGATAGTACTTCAGATTCAGGTTAACGTCTGACAGGACTTTTTTTTTTTTTGCTTCGTCACATTTTCTGCTTCTACCTTTAAACAAGAGCCTGTTGTTGGTGTAAGTTAGAAATCGTGGACCGCTTGCGTGGTGGTCGAACCCCGGCTAAGCTGACGTAGATCAGCAAACTTAGGACGCAGGATAGCCTTCGTGCTAGCCGACCAGGCGTTGTCTGCTGCGCCTGCGGAAGTGTGAAGCGCTCCTCAGACGGCTCTTCTTTGTATTCCGCCGCGACGTTGTGGCCACATTGTTCACATTACAAGAGGGTTTCCTTTTTCCCGAAAGCGCTGGTCTTGGGTCATCCCTGGCTTGCGATCAAGTGATACACCCATATTGTGACTTTTCGGCTAGAAAGAGCAGCCTTAGCGGAACAAAGTAGAGTTTTCAGACGTATGGCGCCCTTTACGGCTGTATAATCAAATAACCTGTTATTTGGCTGCGATGAGTTCAACTCATGGTTGTACTGGAGCATATTTTAAGCGAATGTACACACTGTTTTCAACCCGCCTTTGTGTGCCTGAGTTCAAATGGATGCTACTGTGTATTCACCAGTTATGAGTAATTTATGAACCTTTACTAAAGGTTTTAAAGGCTTTAGAATCGCAGTCAATGAAGCGTTGTTTTTGGTGGGCTTTTTAAGCTGATTTGTACAGTAAAACCCTCAGAATAGAGGACAAGACGATTATGATTGCAATATTTTCAAAATGTAAAGGGACGATTGGTGAAACCACGTGAAGAGTGAATTACAGTGTCATCGTGATTACATAATACCTATTTGTCACCTCTCCAGGGTTACATTTCGCACTGTACTCGCATCCTGAAGATTATGACAGCTCAAAGAAAGCTACAACAAAAACTTCATTCTTGCTCTGTTTGACAACGCAAGTCGATCATAGAAATCCTTACCTGCAGATGGCTGACACTTCAATATCGTATTAAAGCATATGCATTAAAAAAAGCAAAAAAATCCTACACCACTCATTTAAATCAAAGTTGCAAGAGGTGCGTGATTTAAAGATTGTCTTTTTTAAGATACATTTATTTGTTTCTGCAGGGTCTTAAGACCGCCTGGGGGTGGCTCCAGTAACCTTTTTGGTGGCTATGAAGAAGATGCTGCAGCATCCAGAAGACCGAATAAGATGGCCTCAACTGTGTTTGCTCCTGCAGAGGAGCCCCAGAGTGCGCCGAGGCGTTCCAACCCTCCAGGTCAGCAAAAGTGTCTGTGCTGAAGGAAAGCCAGTCAAAACATCTGTCAGCGTCCAGGGTGTGAAAACTGTGACGGTGATGTGATTATTCCAGTATAAACACCCACTGTTTTCTGTTCCCGCATGTATTCCACCTCCAGTTTTTGACGAGTATTTGGTACATCCCGGCATGCTCTTTGCTCACTCTGCTGTTGCGAAACAGTTGGCACTTCACTTCTCAACTGGGACACTTCAAACACCATTATCGGCCACCTCTGTTATCAGTCACTGCCGGCCACTGAGGGGCTTCTGATTTTACTCGGAGGGAGCACTGATTCGTCACAACGAAGCTAAATTCAGATGTTTAGTTTCCTTTCGCAAGATGCCGTTTTAACCTCTAACTTATTTATTATGCTTTTATATAGGCGGGAAGAGTAGTGGGATATTTGGTGACCCTGAGTCCTCAGCTAAACCACAGAGAAATATACCCCCAGGTGGACCAACCAACAACATATTTGGACCTGCGGAAAGTGCACCTGCACAGAGCCCCAGCCGGAGCCACCCAAATAAGCCAAAGGTACTTCATGGACTTTACTTTGTATTGCCTAAGTCACTCCAGAAAATTGATCACAATGATGAACACATTCATAAAATTATTGTAATGTTTTCTGCTATTTCTTTCCACTAGTCATGATCACTGATCATTTAGTTTTTTTCATTTACTTTTAGATTTCCGAAAGAAATGTTCTTGAATGAGATGAAGCATTTCTGATTTTCTGTTGCCAGGACAATCTGAGTGTGGGACCTGAACCAGAGTCACCAGGTGAGAATGATGCCTTAAAGGAGATGTCAGAGTCCAACTGTTTCTGACAGATTTACAGCCGTTATTCAGAAGTACTTCAGTGTGTGTCCAGATTGGTCTGGTAATGTTTACATAGCACAATATATAATGGTTTGAATTGCTCAGGAAAATTGGCACAATCACACCCCTTAACATCCACACAAGAAAGGAAGTGTTGTGAATAAGTCTTGGGTAAAAGATGTAGATGAGCTGTGCCGATAACTTGAATCAAATTGTTCCACTTGTGCTCCCTCTCGTTTTTTCCACAAGCACCCGTAGCCAAGGTCAGCCCACCAGAGGTGAAAGAAGAAGCTGCCCCCGCTGCCCCTGCTGCCCCTCCTGCTCCTGTGCCAGCCAAAGAAGAGCCTCCTGCCGCTGCTGTGGCCGTCGTCGCAGCCGCCCCAGAGCCAGAACCGGAACCTTCTCCTCCGTCACATCCTGACGAGGGGATGCTGAAAAACCACGAGCCCCACCTGGGTCCCAAGCCTCGCTCTCACAACAGGGTCTTGAACCCCCCTGGAGGAAGGTCCAGTGTGAAATTCTACTGATGAGCTCAGCACACCACTTCTCCCAGTTTGTGTCCGTACACTCAGTCTCTGCTACCATGTTAATCTTCTCCCATTCCTGCCCCCCCCCTCCTGACAGTTCTGTCCCCCCTGTACATCTGAACCCAGACCAGACTTTGTTTGTGTTTCACCAGTTCCCTGGTCTGATAGCTTATCCTCAACTTCTTGCACTTTCAGCTTTTTGTCCTGTCCATTCTCACTGAAACCGGCAGTTATGCAATCACAGACCAACCAGTCAATCACTCAAACTGTAACATGGTTCAATCTCGGTTTTGCGGTAATGGTTCTCACTGTTTTGTTTGTAGCAAAGATAATGACACAATCATGACTTCTTGTCGGATTGTGGAAATCTTCCACCTTTGATTAGATCTACATTGAAATAATTTTGCAAACATGTCAGCTGAAAAATTGCTGGCAAACGGTTGTTTTTGATTTAAGGTTGCTCATTTTAAACCTGAATGTGTGGGCATTCAGTCAGGAGGGCTGAACTGATCTTCTCATCTATATGATATATAAATGTTTCAGGGAGTTCCACTAGTTCTTGTCTTGTTCCCTTTCAAATAAGTGAATGACATAAAGGCAAAATTGGAGAGGGAAAAAAAAGTTGATCTGTAATAGGAAGCCTTATCGTCTTTATTCTTGCCTTGTCATCAATAATCCCTTGGTCAATATACACTAAAGAGCCAAAACATTGAGACCACCTGCTCATTATTTTGACAGTCTCCCTTCTGCAGTTGAGGTGGCTCTGAGTTATCGCGGTGCAGACATGGTGTGGCGTCGATCAGACTGTTAACCAGAGAAGGTTAATCTCTTCTGTGGGATCGGCTGGTTATTTCACTTCCCATCAAGAAACCTCTGGTCCACCAGTTGCCTTTGATTGCACATCTTATTACAACAGACTCGGAGCACAGTTTTGGAGGTGCCTTAAGCTTGTCGTCTTTCCATAACAATCTGGAGGCGACTATAATCAGCATGACTCATCTCAATCGTCTTGATGTTTTGGTTGGTTTTGTGTATGCGCGACCAACTCAAGTTTTGCTGTTGGAGCACAATCATTGATTGATACGCCAAAAAATAAGCGAAGAATTGAAACCAAGGTGGATGCGATTGTTTACTCCTCGATCTTTCCTCAAAGAAATTCCATTTTGATTTCATGCGAATGTATTGTGCAGGTACTTTTCTGCTTTGTCCTCATTGCTTGCTCTATCTGAGATCATGCCTGTTTGTTGCTTGGGGTAGGCCTCTGTTTATGTTTTAAATTAAAACGGTCGAAGACAAGTGAACTCTGGAGCACACGGCCTACCTACCTGCGTCTAGGTGGGCTCTTTGATAATCACCTTCTCATCCACGTTAATGATGCACATTCATGGCCTTCCGGTGCCAGCCTGCCTGCCCCCCAAGTGTTACTGTGCCTGGCAGGTAATGAGTGCAGCAGAAGAAGAATATCCTGTGTATTGCAATAAAACTGTTGTTTTGCATTAAGACTTTGTTGCATTTGTTGATCTTTTAACAAACATTGGATTTTATATTTACTTTGAGTATGTCGCATACAATCAATAAAGAATACAGGAAGTGAAACGCATCGACTGATGTTACTTGTGGGGATAAAAGGG
>JASSRZ010000065.1:5956594-5975256 GCA_032164315.1 Malacoctenus gilli
AAAAAATCCAAGAAAAGTCTTAAAGTTACATTAAATCACTTCACTTGCTACTTTTACCTCCTCTAACATCTAACAACCTTCTGCACTCACTCCAGAGCGCTTTTTGAGCCATAATCGCGACACAGTTTAGCTGAAGCACATGCAAATGTGTCCGTGCACGACATGCAAACACCAAGTGAGGATGTGACAGCATGGACATGAAGGGACGCTCATCAAAGCGTTGCGAAAGAAGACCACAACAAACCGAAGTGACACGGAACAAAACAACAAGCATGGAGCTCGATATGAAGCTATTTCATTACAGACGAATAAAACTCGGCCCCCAGCAGTCCCTCTCCTCCTCTAATTTCCCTGGGCCGTGTGATAGCAGCCGGGGGAATCCAGCAGGCGTCACAGAGCAACTTATAATCCTCCTCCCATCCAAAGAGGCCTCAGCGTATCACTGGCAGCTCGGCCGCTATCAGCTTAGCTCAGCTTTTGGTCGGTTTCATCCTCTGCTCTCTGCACCGACTCGCTGTTTCGCTTTCACTGCAGACTTCGGTTTGAGGGCGCAGCTGTTGATGTATAATCAAATGAAGTTATTGGTTTATTTGAGAGAAAGGAAGCACTTTTTATGTTTTTATTGCATCCTCTCCACCATCATTGCACTCGTTATCATGTTATTCTCTCCAAACAGGCCTAACATGTGATTTTGCGTCTCTCCGATGGAGTTTATTTCATTTAACGTGAGATAAACCTCAGTTTTAAAGCAAACCAGGTGGAGAGGAGCGCCACATTACCTGAAATCTGGATGATTATTCATTTACGCCCTTGTATTAATTTATTTTCGAGTAAATCAAATGAGATGTCAACATGTTCACACAAGACTTTGGCTAAAATTTGATAACAATTCTGACTGGACCAAAACAGGGTGTCGTTTTGTCTATCAGTGGAGCGGAATGGGGGGATGGGGTGGGCCGCTTGGGGTGGGAGTCGTTTGAAAACAATAGCACGCTAAGGGAGTCTGGCACTGTAACCTGATTTGTGCATATGAGGGAGAAGAGAGGAAGCAACCAAAGCAGAGAGAAAGACATGAACTGCAGCTTTATGGAGCCGCTGCTGGAAGACGCAAACACGCACATGAACACACACACACAGGCCAGACCCGACAGCACGGGAGGCTGTAATGAAGAAGAAAGAGCGAGCGAGCGAGCGAGCAGGCAGGCGAGCGGGCGGGTGAGGGAGAATCTCAGAGCCGGAGGAAAACAACAGCACACCCTCTGCAAGACGCACAGAGCAACAAGCGAAAAAGGCTCTCCGATTACAAGGTTATTAGGCTTCGGCCTATGGTAAACAAAACCAGCAGCTCCCGTTCTGCGAGTAGAGCTTCTGCCAAGATACCAGGATTACACACATCAGAGTGAGCTTTACAAATTCTGGCATTTGGTAGTATTTTGGTTGCTGCATTGTTGCTGCATTCCAACCACCTCAATGATCCAACTGCTTTCCAACCCTGAGCCGTGCTGCGTTCACTCCTCCCTCTTTTGGATGATTGTGACGATTGAATCACTTTCTGCTTCGATGTGATTTGCTCGAGTCACTGAAAATGAAATAATTGACTCATCCCTGGTCATTTTCACTCTGTAGAAGCGAAATTTATGTTTCAATTTCCCCTCCGTGTTTCAGACCTTGAGACTGGCTGTGATCAGCTGCAGCCAAACACACTTTAATGCTCGTTTGTTACCGAAGGACACAAGTTCACCCGCTCATCGCAGGGATACTGCTTCAATTATTTACACTGGACACAATGAACACAACACTTCAACCTGTGAATCCGCACTCGCTGTGTCGCCTTAGTTGTGTGGTAATATATGAAACCTTATATGTGTGCACACACGTTATGCTTCCCTCCGTTCTCTGCGCTCCTTCACTCCCAGTATCCACCTTCCTTTCAGACAACCTCCTCGCTCGCCTGTTTGCCATTTTGTGTGGAGAGTATCTGCCGCATTTCTGGTTCCAAGGTCTCCCTGCAGTCAGAGGATTACAGTATTAAGACTTTGTGGACGTGCTGCGTTGAGAGAAAAAAAAGGACGTCTTTGTGAACAGCTTTATATAAAAAAAAACAGGGGGGGAAACAAAACAGGCATCTTAAAGAGACATAAACAACGCTGTATTTCTCTGGTACGGTCGCACAGTCACTGTGTTTTCAACAGCACGTTTTATTTCCTATCCAGACTGTGAAAGTCATCAGAAGCACATGTGAAAAAACGTGAAGTGTTTAAAAGGCTGCAAAAAAATTGATACTTTATTATTGGAAACGGTTAAACTGTCGGTTCTTGTGCAGTTGGTAAAGTTGGTTTCATGGTTCGTCTCTTTTTTCTCTTTATTTTGCCCGGGTGTCTCCTAGAAATTCATCGAGTTCGAGGATGCACTGGAGGCCGAGAAGAAGGACCTGCAGGTGCAGGTGGAGTTTCTGGAGCTGCAGAGCAAACAGCTGGAGCTCAAGTCAAAGAACTACTCCGACCAGAGTGAGTGGAGCGAAAATTTCCAGTGAAGTTTGTTCATAAGGATAAAAGAGGAAGTCAAGGTTCTCCTGATCCAGGTTCACCTGAAATGTCTCAATTTTCTTCGTTATGCTGCAGTTCTGAAAGTCCATCTTGCTTTCTTGTCGATGCTGTTTTGCAGTAACTCGGCTGGAAGAGCGAGAGTCAGACATGAAGACAGAGTACAACGCTCTGCACCAGCGCCACACAGAGGTCAGCCAGCACCGGCTTTCTCAACCCGCCGCCATGAAAAACACAATCGTTACATTTTCTGTTACAGCCACCGGGTTGAACTACAGTTTTGTTAGTTTTGGTGAATAATGTGAATCTAAGAAGTTCACAAACAGAGGTTATGTTTGATATTCTGCAGAGTTTCTTTAGCTTTTTCACATTCAGGATATTTTCTCTAGCGTTTTGGTTTTCATTCTTTCTCTCACAGATGATTCAAAAGTACGTCGGGCACATAGAGCGGTCCAAAATGCAGCAGGCAGGAAGTCAATCAGAAGGCCCCGGCTGTGGACGAACGTGAGTGGGTTTTCTTCTGTTTTTTCGTTTTGTTTGTGTGCGTCGGCGTGCAAACTGTCATGCGTCTCTCTGTGGGTTTAAATGGCAACTGTCACCCATCGTTTTTGTTGACGGCGTTTTGTCCTGAGTGCGTTTGGCTTCGTTATCGTGACCACGCTGCTCACTGTGTGTCGGGATCTGTGAGGAGCAGCTGGTTCGTCCTGCTGACAGGGAGGAGAGGCCAGGAGGCCAGCAGCCAGTTTGAAGGGAATAGTGTGGGAAAAAAAGAATAATTAATTAAAAGTTTCACCAGCTTGCAGTGTTTCCGGAAGCAGGACTGGGAGCGTCTGCTGCTGCAGCCGAGCTGCACATCAGCCACCTCCTGAAGTAGCGTAAAAAGCAGCAGCTCCCGTCCTGAAATCTTCACAACTGGACTGAAATTGACTCAAATCGCTGAAAAATATCTCGCTACATCCGAGATGAATTTGTCAACGCGTCTTTGTGTGTTTGTGCTGGTCTCATGTGTCACGGCATGCTCGTGTCTACCGTGTCTCTCTAATCACTGTCTGTCTTGTCTGTCTTGCTGGCTTGCTCTCTGTGCTGCTGTTTGCACAGTCAACGCCACTCATGGAGGAAAAGGTAAATCCCATGTGGTGCCACAGCTGCCCACTCTCTGCCCCCCCTAAGCTCCGCCTCCTGAGAAATAGCTTCAGAACTGAGAATGGGAAATGCCGACATCCCTCGCTGGACTTTATCGAAGTTCCCCCTCGTGCATTCGCCATATTGATGCTTGTAAGAGCTTTCCAGAATGCAATAACGTTGCATTTCGATCAGTGGTGATGAACTAAGGAATGGAACAAATGTCCTTGACCCTTTTTTTTCGTTGCCCACCTACCTTCTCCTCTTCCCTCTGTGTGTTTGCTCTTGCCGGTCAGTGTGCCCGCCCGTCTGCCCGCTTGAGCGCCCGTCTGTCACTTTGCAGGCCTTCACTCGGACGGATTTCCCCCTCATGATTCGCTTCCTCCGCACTCCAAAAACAAACAGTTAGAGTGCTGACGCGGTGTTCCAGTGACTCAGTGGCGTGCCTTCACACGCGCCCTGCACATGTGCGCCGGTCCTCCCAACGGCTTCATTGTCACTCCGTGGCTCTGTGTCGTTAGACAAAGCACAAGCAGAATTTGGGTCGTCCCAACAGCTCAATCAAACAGAGTTTGAGTTAATAATAATAAATTCTTTGCCTGTAAATATACATGAGACATGTCTGTTCGTGTTGGCCCGACTTGTCTCAAGATGTCGAGCTTCTTGCGAAGCTCTTGAATTATGTCCATGTAATTTGCATTTTTATGTGGCCCCAAAAAAACAAATTTTTGAATGTAATTAAAGTTTCAACACAGCATCTTTCCTGCTACAGATAAAATAGTGTAATACTCTGTGGATCTAATACTGGACACATTTTGCTGTGTCAGTATCAGAACAATTTGCACGGACTTAGAATATAAAACGTGAGTGTTAGTGAAGGTTGTTGGAGCACAGTGACGGACTGTCATTCTGTTGCATTGGATGCATGTCTGAATGAATTCCAGCACCTGAAAGAAACTGAATGGCGATAATCACGAACCAGCCATCAGTCTGACTCCACTCGCCTCTTCTGTGTCTCCCTGCAGCAAAGCGGAGCGGCCGCCGTCGTTGAGCCTGTACCCCAGCGGCGAGGGCATGGTACGTGGGGGTCTCGGGGGGGCTAGGATGATGCCCGGGAAAGACATCTGGCAGGTCAGCGAGCTCGGCCAGTCGTCCTTCAGCTCCGCCTCGCAGGTTGGACGGACTTGGGCCCTGTCCTTCTCCACGGCCACGACCGCGGCCTCGGGGGTGGGCGGGTCATGGGGGGGGAAGCCCCTCCCACACAGACCGCCACCCCTCCCACGCCTGCTCGTGTCACGTTTGAGGAAAATTCTCTGATGGAAATCTGTTGGTTAAACTCAGATTTGATGGATGACACAAGCAAGCAGGGAACATATTGATGTTCTTTTATGCAGTTTTCTTTATAGCTGTGATTGTTTTATGACGTGACGTTTTTTCTTGTGTTGTCACGCTTTATTTTATACTTTCTCTCTGAGTTGACGCTTGTTCCTCCAAGTGTTCACCTTTCTTTTGCCAACTGGTGTTTTTTTTTGTTGTTGTTGTGGCTCCTTGTAATATTCAGGAAAAATCAAACAGCTTGATCAGAACATTAAGCACATACCTGACGGGCCTCCATAATCCGATGCTCATCCGAAGTGTTTCTCTGTTTGGCTCGTCCCACGCGAAGGAGGACGGCTCGGAGTCGGACTCAGTGGCAGCTACGCCCAGCAGCACGGGGAGCAAGTCCAACACGCCCACCTCCTCCGTCCCCTCCGCCACCGTCACCCCCGTCAACGAGGGCTTCCTCTCGCAGGCCAACTTTGACATCATGCGGTCCGGGAACCGCCGGAAAGGCGACAAGCGCCTCAGCCGGAACATGGAGGTGCAGGTCTCGCAGGAAACCAGGAACGTCAGCATCGGTACGAGGAAGGAAACTCGCATCTCTTCCACTGTCGCCTGAGTCTGAGTCTGAAACGATTGCTAACGTGTCGTCGGCTTGTGTTCTGGGATGTTTCGTTTCAGGCATGGGAAGCAGCGATGAGTGGTCTGAGTTTCATGAGATCATTGATTCTACTCCTGAGCTGGACATGGACCCCCGCATGTATGGAGGAGGAAGCAGGTGCAGCTTTAACTGATGAACTTCTTGCTCAAAGACCAATGACGTTTTGAAAACCTTAGAGCCCTGAAATGTCAAGAGTGAGGGAAAAGCTTCTCAAAAACACAACAAATACGAACACTCGTTTATCAAACAGATTCAAATTGAAATTTTGCTCAAGTTTACAACAAATTAAGCGTTTTTTCCACCACAAGTTTTTAAGACATTTTTCAGCATCAAACATTTTGTAGTAGAAAAAATGTCCCATCTGCCTTCATTTTTCTACATTAAGGTTAATTTTTGTGCAGCGATACGTGAAAATTCAACAAAATTCGACAAAACTTTGATACATTCTGGTGTGATGAAGATTTTCCACTACAACAAACTTGGTGCATGAATCTCTCAGCTGAATGTGACGTTCAAAGACCGCCGGGCCTTTGACGAATAACAGCAGTAATCCACATTTGCCGAGATGCTGTTTTGACTGAAGTAAACACAAATCTGCTTGACTGTTGTTGTGTAATGAAGCCATCACTGTCGTGTGTTTCAGCCCCTCTCAGGGCATCGTCAACGAGGCCTTCGGCATCAACACGGACTCTCTCTACCACGAAATCAAAGACGCCAAGTCGGACATCATCGGGGACGTGGATGCAGGAGCCGAACTGCTCGGTATGCACCAGACTTTTGCCTCTGATACTGTTTGCTAGATTTTTTTAAGGTTAGGAGTAACACGGTCGCCTTGGAGACACAAAATTAGAGTGGAAATGAACTTCAACTTTACCTCAAGTTGAAAGAAAATAGTTGAGAATTTGTCTCTTCGTGAGGTGATACTGAAGCCTGAATGTCCCGAACAGTAAGAGGCCAAGATGAGACATTAATTCAGTGAAGTCCAGAGGAATCAGGCCTCTGATGCATGCAGCTGCTGCAGGAGGGTGTGAGCGCCACCAGGCTGTCTGAATGTGCTGCTGCACTGATTCAGATTTTTGTTGTTTGCATGCATGGCTGCAGTGCACCGCTGCATCACTGCGAAAGCACTCTGAACAGAAACACCGGCCGAATGTGGGATCGCATCGCTTTGCATTCATTCAGTGTCACTTTTTTATGGTTTGACTTTGATTTTTTATCTCTTTTAGAAAACAGGGACATAATTTCAATAATTTTGCAATTTTAATGCAAATATTTCTGTTTCTGATTCATCAGTTGAGTATTTTTCTCTTGTGTTTACAGTCCTTACTTACATTTAGAGTTTACGGTCACTCTGTTCAGAAATCAAACTTCTTCATCAATTTCTGTTGAACTTTTTATACCATTTTTCAGTTGTTGGATTTGAGCTGTTCTGGATTTTGATTCTAGATTTAAAGTTTAGAAGTAGAGAAACAAAGACAGAAGTTTCACTTGTTTTGTTGTCCATCTATTAACCTGTCACCCATTTCTTTTCTCCCTCCTTTTTTTATGCTTCTGCTGGTGACACCCATAGGCGAGTTCTCAGGTGTGTATCTGATCATGCATTGGTGGATGTCTTTTATTTATTCTTTTCCTCTCTCAGTGCTTTCCCTATTCTCTCCACTGCACATTAAGGAGCCGATACTAAACATAATATTCTAATCAGAAATAAGGTGCATTTCGACTGTAAAGTTAGCAGATTACTGTCATCGTTCGCGTGAATTTGGCAACGCAAATATTTAATTTGCAGTTTTTTTGAATTTGTCTGAACTGACGTTAAAATTATGGAAAACATTTCAAAGCTATTTTCTCACATAAGGCACAAAAAAACAAAGTATTATACAAAATTTCTAAGAACCCGTCAGTGATTAACCAGAAATTTATCTTATCCTATCTCACCTTATTCTGGTATTCTCGTGAATACACACATTTTTCTCAGGTTGCAGCGTTTGTGTTCGAGTCCTGGTCAAAATCAGTCAATAAGTGCCGATAAGCATCTCCTCTCTTCTTCACTTCTCCTCCCTTGTCTCTAATCTGTGTCCTCTCCTCCCTCCTCCTCTTCCTCTCCTCTTCTCTCTTTGACTCCAGTCCGGGATGATTTCTTCGGTAAGGCGGCACATGCCTGCGCTCGCGGTCACGTGTGCTTGTTTATGTCATTCCCCGGCCTTCAGCTTCCACCTCTCCCCCCCTTGAAGCCTTTTTGTGTCTATTTTGTGGCTTTATTTTATTTCTATTTTTTACTCTTGTGCCACATTGCATCTCACCGATTTATCGCCTCAGTTCTGTTCAGGAAAAATGACCTGCCAAAAGGCCTTTCAGTCAGCTTATTGGCCAGTTTGCTGCTTCACAGCTGAAGCTTGAGTACTGGGTAAAGAGACTTTAAATAATCTGAAATCGAGAGAAAAATCAATGATGAAATTACACACAGTTACAATCAGTAGTACATTTTTGGGAGTATATTCAGCTGCAAAAGACAATTTCTAAACTTGACTGTTTCATTTAAAGCTGCAGGTTAAACTGACCCATGTTCACCAACAGTTCTCCGTCTATTGTGTCCAATACGGGCCATTGCCAGTCCTTTTAAAAACAACTGTATCCTGTTTGCACCCCATTTCCCCACTTTTCTGTTTTTAACGAGACCTGATTTGATTCCATTCAATGAAACCTTTGCTTGACTTTTTGTTGCACTCCGCTTGCTGCTTTCATGTTCTTTTAGTTTTTTCCTGACGATAATAAGGATGGTCGATAACAATTGTATCTGTGCAGTTATGCTGTATTTCGAAAGGGCAAGAAATGCCCCAACAGGAAGTATTTGCTTCAGTCAATGTCTGTCGAGTCTGTCTCAGTGCAGACGAACCTCACAAGAGTGATGAATTGAACAAGTTAAACCTCGTTTCTTTTGGTCCAACTTCTCCAGATTTCTTTGTCTCTTTACCAACAACTTGCACGTCTTGCGGATCTTTAAAAGGCAGCGTCACCTGAAAAACAACACACACTTCTCGTTAATTAGTTGACTGAGCTGATTGATTTATCGACAGCGTGTGTTGTGCGTGAGGAGTAATGTTGGTGTGATTGTTTCAGGGATGGGAAAAGAGGTGGAGAATCTGCTGACAGAGAACAAACAACTTCTGGAGACCAAGTAAGAATAAAGTCTCTCCTGTCTGTCTTTTTTACTCCACAATGATCAATATATAATGAGTCCATCTGTGTGTCAGTTATTTCCCACAAAAGGATGAAATATTGATGGAGGATGTTCGGCTGGTTAAAGTGTTTGAACGTTTTGCGATCTCGTGTCTGCGTCCACTCAACAGAAACGCTCTCAACATTGTGAAAAACGACCTTATTGCCAAAGTGGACGAGCTGTCGGGAGAGCAGGCGGTGCTGAGGGAGGAGCTGGAGGCGGTGAGGCAGTCCAAGAACAAGGTGGACGCCCGAGTCAAGGAGCTGGAGGAGGAGCTGAAGAGGTGAAGAACAGTACGAACTATGCACGCCCGGCTGCTTCATCGCTACAATCCAATAACAGCAAATGCTGATGCTGATGTCATCGATACGCTGTGTTCAACGCGACCGGCCCGACTCGGGTCGGGTGCATTCAAATGAGGCACGGTGCCGGTCAAAACGCAGTGAACACAATAGTTGTTGACCTGTAATCCAAGACCACGTTCAGAGTCTCAGCTGAGAGATTCATCCTGACAACAAGCACAGAAGAAGTAACGTGATCGTTTTGAATAACCGTCACCTCCGACGCCTCCGAGAACAGAGCGGATAAAGTGTCTTTGCACAGACCCCCCCCCCCTTTTTTTCCATCTTGTTGAACACAACTTGTGAATATTTTTGTCACACACTTCCTGTTTTGATCGATTAAGTCAAGCAAGATGAGAATCACGAGACTCACAATAAAAACGTGACGAAGATTTAAACATTTGACATCTCACGGTTGTTGGGTCGAGTCGGGATCTTCCTCTTTTTCTCTAACTATTCGTTTGGTTTGAACTTTGTGTTTGCTTTGCTGCAGGTTGAGAGCAGAGGCTCTCGGAGCATCACGTGACTCGAAGGATGAAGGAGGAGATGATGTGAGTAAAACTGCCCCTTGGATCCGTGTTCGGTGAAAGGAAACACAGACGGAAATCTTCAGACACAAGCCAAATGACATTATCATACTGAACTGACACTGTGCGGTCTTGTGCCCAGTTCTCATCCCCGATGCAAGATGGCGACATGACAATGACCCAGCGGAGGCGGTTCACCCGGGTGGAGATGGCCCGAGTGCTGATGGAGAGGAACCAGTACAAGGAGCGTCTGATGGAGCTGCAGGAGGCCGTGCGGTGGACGGAGATGATCCGGTGAGCACCAACACAAACTGCTTCAAACTGGAAAGAAGCAGGAATAGTACATTGTAGTATTTTTTTTCCTCACTTCCTTTTTTCTCCTCAGGGCGTCCCGGGAAAGTCCTCCGATCCAAGAGAAAAAGAAATCCACCATCTGGCAGTTGTGAGTCTCACTCAAGAAACTTGCAGCAGCGGCGGCAGCAGTGAAACCTTTGACTTAACCTGTTCTCTCTCCTCCCAAAAAGCTTCGCACGTCTCTTCAGCACATCGTCCAGCCCGCCGCCCGTCAAGCGGCCGTACTACAGCGTCAACATCCACTACAAGTCCCCCTCGCCGGCCGGTTTCTCCCAGCGGCGCAGCCACACCATGTGCCAGATCTCCACCTCCAACCGCACGCTGGAGTTCTTCCCCGAGGAGTGAGTCGCCGCCGCCGGACTGGCTACACACAGCGCTGCCGCCCTCACACACTGAGCCTCTGCGCTGGTCTGCTTCACAGTGCTGCTTTGGCCTCAACGCCCGGCCGCTTGCTCGCTCGCTTATGGTAGAAAGTAACCAGCATGGATTTAAACGAATGCAGTGCCTTCATGAGGGATCAGTGTGACGAGCGGTAACTTTATGCAGCTGTCGCTCTCAACTGTGTAGTTAAATTCACAACTCGTAAGATCTCAGTGAACATAACACACACATAAAAAAAGCTACTAGTGGTTTCTCAGTTTCCACAGAAAGTGCATGAATGATGCCAAGAGCTTCGATCTGGTTCACCTTCACACCTCAGAAGGGTCGGAGGGGCTGAAACCTGCTCTCCTGTCTCAGTTTAACCTCATTAAAAGTCTGCTTGGCCTGAGTGAGCGAGACTGGAGCTTTGTTTCACAACAGCTGGAAACTCCTTCGCCTTCCTGGACCTCTTCTCTCTCTCTCTCTCTCTCTCCTTTAACTCTGTCTCTCGCTGCTGGCTGGCCCGGCTTGTTAACGCTTGGCTTCTTCTCTTCTTCCCTTCTTTGTGTTTCCTCCCTCTCTCTCTCTCGTTGCTTCCAGACTGGCCAGTAACGGTGTTGCGTCTCTCCTCAGTGACTCGGCACTGTTGGCCCGCCGAGAGCAGCGGCGTGAACAGTACCGGCAGGTCCGCGAGCACATGCGCCGCGATGACGGCATCATGCAGGCCTGTGGCTGGAGCGTGCCGTCTCGCTTCAAACAGGTACATAGGTCTCGCACGTGTTCGGCAAACCCGCCTCCACACTCCTTCAGAGAGTCAGTCGATGCATCGTTTTCATGTGAGCTGCAAAATGTAGCGATAACTTAGGAAAGGAAGAAACCTCACACACTGAAGCACCGAGTCCTGATAGGTTGATCCAACAGCAACAAGCAAAGCGAACGGACTTCTTATTGAATCCCACCGACGGAGACGATTTCACAGCATGAAATTCAGTCGGACGTTTGGCCCCTGTGCAGCTCTGAGGGGGGGCCAGCCGGCAGGGTGTGTTGGTAGGCAGGTGGCTCTAACTCTGGTCTCCCGCAGACTGGCGGTCAGACGGACAGCGCTCAGGACAGCCCGCTGAAGAGACAACAGGCAAGTGAGACCGACAGAGTGCCAGCATGCTCCCGTACGACCTCCCCTCTTCTTTGAAACCCCCCTCTGCCCCTCACTTAAAAGCTCGGACCCCTTCGATAGCCGCAGATTACTGAGGAGAGGAGCTGAAAGGCTCAGGAGGAACCTTTCAAATGCTGAAAGTGAAGAGATGCATGAAAACCTTGTTGTTTCTCAGTTCAAGGCATGTATATATGAACCAATCAATCACCTCGTACAGAAACGCGAACAAACTGAAGTGACATTTCTGTGGAGCTGATGTGAAATTGTCTCTCTGCCAACTTTTTAACCTTTAACCTCTGTCTGTCTCAACCTGCCCTTTGTAACACACTGGTGTTGCCAACTTTCCACGTCTGTGCCTTATCTTAGTTCGTCCACTCTAACAAACAGTAACAAACGTCTTCATTTGGACAATTTTAAAGGCTGTGAGCTTCTTGAAGCATTGCAGCAATAACAGGTTTTATGCATGTACACGTGTTACTGCATGATCCCACAGGTGTCAATTATTTCTTTCTTCAGCTATGCTCATTTTTGGAAGTGAGGTTTGTAGTTGGACACATCTCGTCCTAATTTACGTTGGAACGAAGACGAAGCTCAACCTGGATGGATCTTCGATTATCACAGACTTATAGTATACAGTCAAACACACAAGCATGCATTCAGTGCTATCCTTGACTTGGAGATGTTTTCTCGGTAGCAGAAAGTTCTTGTTGTGTCTTTACTAATCCTCTGAGGTTTTATTCCTTCGACTTTTAGACCACCAGTGAGAAAGACGATAACCGCATGAAGAATGTTCCCGTCCCAGTTTACTGTCGCCCCCTAGTGGAAAAAGACCCAAATAGGAAGGTGAGGCGTAAAGTGAATTGCTGGTTTGATAAGTATCTTGAATGTTGCTCCACTCTTCATCAGAAACGACCTCACGTTTCCCGTTTCTTCTTCTTTTCGTGCGTCTGTGCTTGTAGCTGTGGTGTGCGGCAGGCGTGGACCTGACAGGTTGGCGGGCCGGTAGCCAGGAGATGCTCCCCATTAAATCAGGGTCAGGCAGCAGCGACCCACTTCATGCCGACGAGGACGGAGGTGATAAGAGGAACAGCCACACGTCCCCCGAGAAGAGGAAGGTAGGCCCATCACTCAGACATTAAATATGTCATGTTCAGGGTAGATGCATGCGTGACGGACTGACTCTTGAAAGAGGACGTACACGTGGACCGTTTTCTTTCTTGCTTAGTCGAAGGAGCTTCAGGAAACGGACACCATGAACAGTCGAGTGTGGATCCTCACCAGCACCCACTCGGCCAGCAAGGTGGTCATCATCGACGCCAACCAGCCGGGCTCGCTGGTCGACCAGTTCAACGTCTGCAACGCCCATGTGCTCTGCATCTCCAGCGTGCCAGGTGGGAGGAAAACCCCCCTAATGAAGCCACGCAGTCGCTTCTTCTATATGTGGATCACCTGCACTGCTGGCAGAGGCCGGTTGCTCACTTTCAGGTTATGTTTTTTTTCCATGTGTTTGCAGCCGCCAGTGAGAGCGATTACCCGGCAGGCGAGATCGTGCTGGACCCGGGAGACGGAGGAGCCGGAGGAGGGGAGGACACTGGTTCAGTGGAGGGGATGCTGGCGGGCATCACGCTCGTCGGATGTGCCACCAACTGCAGCGTCGCGCGCAGCAACTGCTCGTCGCGCACTGACACGCCGATCATGGACAAGGGACAAGGTGGAGACATCGTGAGCAGCCTTTCGCCAATAAAGCTGAGGGGGATGCAGGTGTGAGAGTTACTTTGTGTTGCAGCACCCACGGCTCCGCCCATGAATGGGAAGATTCACCCCGCTCAGTCGGCCGAGTCGGCTGAGGAGGCCACGGAGGTCACGGAGTCAACGGCCAACCAAACAGAGATCAGGTCTGGACCCCCGGGACCGTTTACTGAGCACGTCTTCACCGATCCCCCACCTCGTCCTGCAGATGCCTCCGACAGGTAAGATGGCGGATTTCATCGAGTATTTTAGAGATAAACAACAGTGTTACCTTGGGTACAAAAGTCTTGTTTCCAGGTTTGTAGAAAAAGTCTCTGTGTGTCACAGGAGCGCCGGTCAGTCCAAAGAGGAAACGTCTCAGCCTGCAGAGTCCGAGGACGGAGGGGAAGAGGCCAAAAACTACACCAGCGTGGCCCCCACCATGTGGCTCGGGGCCCAGAACGGCTGGTAGGTCCCACCTGGAATCCCCACACAGTATCTCAGTAGATAAGACCCTGTGACATGTTCAGTGTCGTTATTCATGTTCTGTTCATTCTTCCTGCAGGCTGTATGTTCACTCAGCTGTTGGAAACTGGAAGAAGTGCCTCCACTCCATCAAACTCAAAGACTCGGTGCTCAGTCTTGTGTAAGAAAACAAACCCCTCTTTCCACTTTCTGTAAAACTTGCTGCTGGTGAGCTGCTCAGATGTCAAAGTCGGCCCAAATGTCTCCGCAGGCACGTGAAGGGTCGTGTGCTGGTCGCCCTCGCCGATGGGACCCTCGCCATTTTCCACAGAGCGGAAGGTGAATAAACATCTGCCGTGTCCTCAGTTAGAAACTTGATCTGTTCAAGATGGAATTCATTTCGTTCTCGTCTGCTTCCTGTTTTTGTAGACGGCCAGTGGGACCTGTCCAACTACCACCTCATGGACCTCGGTCGACCTCATCACTCCATCCGCTGCATGGCTGTCGTCCATGATAAAGTCTGGTGCGGCTACAAGAACAAGATCCACGTTATTCAGCCCAAAAGCATGCAGATCGAGGTGGGGATGAATCTGCACCGTCTGTAGTGCATCAACTCAATGAATCAGCCAAAGATGCACGAATAGGCGTGTGAGTTTTGCAGTGTAAATGATGAGCGTGGTCCTCTCCCTCTCTGCCTCCTGCGATCCTGCAGAAGTCTTTCGACGCCCACCCTCGCAGGGAGAGCCAGGTGCGGCAGCTCGCGTGGATCGGCGACGGCGTCTGGGTGTCGATCCGGCTCGACTCGACGCTGCGTCTCTACCACGCACACACACACCAGCACCTGCAGGACGTGGACATCGAGCCGTACGTCAGCAAGATGCTGGGTGAGCGACTGCTTCGCTCTCGATGTCGACTGGAGCGCCGAGCTCCAGGTCGCTCTCCTCTCACTATGTTTGTGATCCACAGGCACCGGCAAGCTGGGCTTCTCTTTTGTGCGAATAACGGCACTTCTGATTGGAGGAAATCGTCTTTGGGTGGGAACTGGAAACGGCGTGATCATCTCCATCCCGCTGACAGAGAGTGAGGCTGAAATTTCGACTTAACACAATTTAATGAGAAAAATATGTGTTCTTAGGTTTTAATTAGAAGTGACATCTTCAATTAAGTCACAGCCTGTACAGACATCAGCGACCACACATCCCTTTATTCTCCTTTAGTTATTGTCTCCTCTTCTCTCCACAAACTCCCTGACCGCTCCCACCTTCCGGATCACTTCTCCCCTTTGGTGGTTTAACCTCTTTCACTCACTGGTCATAACTCTTACTGTCCTCTTTCTCCACCCTCCTCCTCCTCCTCCTCCTCCTCCTCCTCCTCCTCTACCCACACCTCCTCCCGTAGCGGTGGTCCTTCACCGGGGACAGCTCCTGGGTTTGAGGGGTAAGTGGGAGCCCTCCCGACCTCCTGCTGTTGTGGTTTACCTTTTCTTTCACCCGGTCAAACCTTCATCTTCCCTAAAAACCTCCTCTTGCAGTGCAAACTTCTCTACTGATGTGTGTTTCGTTTTTGAGCTCAAAGAGGCCAAATCAAAAAGCAACGCTGCTCATTTGTCTTTAGGTTATTGAAAGTGTGTGCGAATTTGTTGTTTTCTGCATGCAACACGTGTGATTTTGCTCTGACGGTGCTGTATTTTATGGATCTTTTTAGGGATCGTTTTCCTAGAAAGATATTTGGGTTTTTTTTCTTGTGTTGTTCAGTCGTGTACGTTCTTACCGGTAAATGCTCCTGACGGGTCATTTTCCCTCACTTCTGGTCTCCATCAGCCAATAAAGTGTCGCCCACCTCCTCGGGCGGAGTCATTCACGTGTATGGCGACGACGGCTCGGAGAAGAGCAGCGGCAGCTTCATCCCTTACTGCTCGATGGCGCAGGCTCAGCTCTGTTTCCATGGACACCGCGATGCCGTGAAGTTCTTTGTCTCTGTACCAGGTGGGGGGAAGAAAATCGCTCCCACCAGAGCCGGGGGTCCCTACACTTAAAAAAGTAACACATCTCACCCTGTTTTCTACTGTGAAGACAGAAAACGAAGTGCGATCCGTCTAATCGCCTGGAAAAACTGTAAAGAAAGAGAACCTGAGGGCACATTTGTGAAAACGCGTGCACCTGCGGCATGTTTGCGATGTCTTCAATGCCATATTTCTTTCTGTGACAGGCAACGTTCTGGCCACCCTGAACGGCAGTGTGCTGGACAGCCCGTCGGAGGGGCAGGGCTCCACAGCGCCCCCAGAGACGGAGGCACAGAGTGTACATAACGTGTTGGTGCTGAGCGGAGGAGAGGGCTACATCGACTTCCGCATAGGTGAGCAGTCACGTCAACTCGCAAACCCAACATCACAGAGATGTGTCAGGTACAGCCAGATGTGCAATGACAGCAAAGTGGGATTTTGGCATGTTTTTTTAATTCCGAAGAGCATTATTTGGGCGGTGACTGACCCCCAGTGGCCAGAATCGGGAACTGCAGTTCATCCGCTCAGGCTCACTCACAGCAATAACTGCTACATTTAAACATTTATCTTACATAATTTTTTGATTGAACTGAGGGCAGAATTTTTTTTTTAACTCTGTCACTGATTGCTTCATCCTCAGGGGACGGTGAGGATGATGAGACGGAGGAAGGCGACAGCAGTGGCGCGGCGACTCAAATGAAACCTGCTTTAAGCAAAGCTGAGCGGAGCCACATCATCGTCTGGCAGGTGTCCTATGTACCTGAGTGACACCTCCATTGGCTTCACCTCCCCCTCCCCTCAACGCACTCACCTGGCTCCTCAAAGAAACCTCCTCCTCCTCCTCCTCCCTTTTAAGCTTCCAGCCACCCAAACGCTCTTTGTAATTATCCCCCCGGTCATGTAAAAGTCTCCCCTTGGCTCCTAAACGACCCTCTAAGCCGTGTATCGTCCCTTGTAACTATTATATCCCCCCCTGCCCCGTCACCTTGTACCTTTAATGCCTTGTAAGTACCCCCTCTTATCTAGTAATCTGCCTGCCATCCCGTCTCTGTCCCACCCAGGGCATTGTAACTATCTTCATGAGCCTTGTAACCTCATAACTACCTCCCTCCTCTGTATCTCGTATTCATCCTGTAAGCACACTGTAACTCCTCCTATATTTACCTCGATTGCCCTGCATCTGGGAGCTCCTCCTCACGGGCCACCGTCGCGTTTGTCATCTGCCAGAGCTCCGCCTCATCTTAGAGCAAAGCCCACACAGCACCGACCAGCGTTGAACGCTTGCAATGCAAGAAGAGCAGCAGACACAATCCCGTAAACGACCACAGTCGCAAGCTTTTCCAAATGAAAGCAGTCGCAGAACAGCAGACAGTCAGTGATCCATGACCGCTTCGAGGTCTGAAAGGTTTTGTGGATCGAGGTCTTGTGTCTCTGCTAAAACTTTCATTTGATTGAAAAATGAAGGATTTATCGGGAATTCAGGCCAGATGTGGGATCCGTTTGGCTCCTGTTCCAAACATTTCATCTCCGTCTCACAAATACTTCAGAAGAGTCCTCATCAGGGATCTGCTTCATCACTAAAACAGGAAATATTTGGTGCACCTGCAACAGCATGACAAAAAATCGAAAGGTCAGAGCATCCAGTCCAACGGAGGGAGAGACGTTCGTGTTCAAGTTCCACTCAAACCTCCTTTTTCTTGCCCGACTTGCCGGCTGTTGACGGGAGGTTTTGATGCGGGACAGGTAAATAGTGGCGTGTTGTCATTATGTGTACAGGGATTACTGTGAACCTCCAGACGCACTGAAGCCCATCCTCTCTGTTCAGTATGGAAATTCTTGCATTGATCTCTTTATCTGTGTGGATTAAATATTAAACATATTGTGTGCTAAGAACACGTCGGATCTTTGCCTCATATCTTCTCCTCATCCAACCAGACACATTTTAAAAAGGTCGAATTTATTGCTTCTCCCACGGTGCAGCGTCGTCAATGCATGAACGTCACCTAAAGGTCGACGGTTACAACACGACAAGATGTGATCACGTGACATTCAAAGCAGTTTCAGTTGGTAAACTCGATTATTGCAGGAAATTACAAAACTAGGTTCTTTGGGACGGATGGAAACTTTACATTCAAGTTGTTTTTTCAAGATGCGATCGTAAAGTGTTTCGAAGGAAGCTACAGGAAAATGATCATCATCAAGCAATCCTCCAGAAACCTATTATATTCGATTCAAGGATGCAAGTCCAATATTGCTCTATATTGTTTGTGAAACTTGCAAACTTCCAACAATTCAACAAATGTCGACATGACAGGAAATGAGCCAAAAAAATAAATAAAATGCAGACACTTTTGCACACTGAAGCACCAAAGAAACATGGTTTGTTTCAACATCAACAGAAGCTTTTTCTTAGTGTCACGATTGCAGAATGTAAAACCTGTATTTGTAGTTTATTTTGCAGGCATGTTCTCAGCTTTTATGGTCATTCTGGATTATTATACAGAATTAAGTACTGTGATCTTTTATTGGTAATTGGACTTGTTTTGAATTAGAAAGGTTTTTCTACTAATAACTGCAATTTTTAATCTGTTTCTTGCAATAAATCACAGAAGTACATTAAAAATGCCTCAAACTTGGCTGCAAAGTCACATTTTCAACCACACTGTCACACAAAGGCTGCAAGATCCTGGACAGACAGGCAGGCACGTCCACTCTGATGCATTTAGCTGGATTGTATGTAGCAGAAACAGCTCGGTTGACATTTAGTGTTTTAGTGACATCAGTCATTCACACATTAATAGAAAAGATTTATGACACAAGTTGAGTTTCCTCTAAATTTCACACAAAAATCAGATGACCAGTTTGTACC
>JASSRZ010000065.1:5989316-6003025 GCA_032164315.1 Malacoctenus gilli
TCACTGTGGCTTCATGGAGCAAATATTGACCAGAGATAACAGCTAAAGTTAAGGGTCACCTTGCACAAGAAAAAAAGAAAGCTATAAAAAAAAAATACGTCTTGGTCGACATTTGTCATTTCCCACCACAATCAAAAGCATCATATTTTGAATTTAGGATGTCTCTGCTTACATCTGAACAAAATAAATATCAATTTCACCAAAGGTTTATGACTCAATATGTACACTTTGTACTGAACATGTTTCATGGTGGCCTTTTAGTTTGATACAACTTTAAATAGCATGAATAGAACTAGGATTTGGGCAAAAAAGAATTATTCATAAGCAAGAAAAAAACAAACTGAGCTGACAAATCCAAAAAAGTGAAAAAGAAACGATGGAAATTGGGAATACCTCAAACCGGGGAATAAAATGAAGTTATTCTCTATAAAAATTAGTTTACTGAAGATAAAATAAAATAAAGTATGAGTCTTCCATCACTTAAACTACAAGTGTTCCTCCAGAAGTGGCCTGTGAGAGGATATTCCCTCTGAGACGGTCTGGTTGCAGGTCACGGTGCGTGACAGGCGGCGCACAGTGTGGATGTCCGCATGCACGACTGACTGACTGAACGAATGACTGAATGAAAGGATGGATGGATGGATGAAGCGATGGATGGGTGGATTCCCCTCTTGAGTTTCTCCCCACACGGACATCGAGGCCTCGTTGCAGCCTCTCCTACGCGACACAACCCGAACGTGCACGCGGCGCATCCTAACTTGCGTCTTTTTTGCGTGCATGTGCTGCAGATCTGGCCTCCTCCTGCGCTGCGAAATAACGTGATTATGTCAGATTACAGACGGCCTGCTGCCACCTCAGTGAGGGTCTGCGTCACCGACCACAAACCACCATATTAGAAAAAAAAAAATCACCCCACGGCCCGCGCGGAGGAGCGACGTTAGCCGTCAGAGGAGCCGCTAACGGTCAGCAGCCTGATGTCGGTGGAAGCCTCCCCCCTCCTCCCCTCCCTCCCTCCCTTTCCTCCCTCCGCATCCCTGGCAGGTGCATGCGTGTGTGAGCCGTGACCGACCCAACGACCACCGACAAGCCCCGAGAGTGAGAAAAAAAAACCCGACAGGCCGGAGTGTGACACGGCGCTGACGGGCGGTGATGGAGGCGGAGGACGGAGGAGCTGGTGTAGTTACCGCTGAAGACCATGGCCGCAGAGGCTCCCATCACAGCGAAGAAAGGCGAGTACTCGGGGCTCTCATCGTTGTTCATCCTCGCTCTTCTCTCGGAGGGGGGCGATACGAAGCGGACTGTCTGCTGGTCTGGGGTCTCCCCTGGGCCCACCGTCAACCTCTGGACAGGTTAAAGCGCGGAGAGGGTGGGAAGCAGCGTAGCGGCCAGCGGGAGCACCGGTGTAGAGGAGGAAAATGGCGAAACGGAAAAAACCACGTGACCAACCATAACGGGACGATCCAAACGTAAGGATGCGGGGATGCTCCTTCGCGGACGGGCATCAAATATCCCAACAAGCCCCCTCAAGGCGCCGCTAAATCTCCATGCGGGGACTTTATCTTTTCATTAAAATTCATATATGGGTATGAGATGTGATTTGTTCTGGCCACAGTATGTGCGTCTCTGCCGGGTGCGTGTTGTGGTATGTTCTGCTGCAAGCGCACACTGACTGCAGCTGAAACGCTCGTCGTCACCGCACGCTGGCGTATTAATTATTAGGTATCAAACAGAAAGTAAAATACACCACAAACAGCCCTCATTCTCTGTAATTTAATAACACGGCGGCATACAAACAGTGGCAACGAAAGACGTCTGGGAGACAAACGGGGACGCACTCAGGGCTTCTCCTGCCATCCATCCACCCCATTCATTCATTCACTCATTCATTCATCCATCCGTATGTGACTGATGTATGTCGTTTTAAGCGCGGCAGCACCCGACAGGTGCGGGAGCGCCCGCTGAACATGCGGGCCGCTCCTCCAGGAGGGAAACAGGCCGCGGCTGTCACGACTCCGGGCTGCCGGAGAAGCGTCCCGGGGCTGCCTTTGTCAAGGTGACACCGAAATGAAAATGGGTGTTCCTGGTGTCAGCTAAAGGAGTATTACACAGCCCGGTTCAACACAACGCGGAGTGTTTTATTCTGCTTTTAGGCAGGACTTGTTTCCACATGCTTGAATCCTACCTTCATCTTACTTCTCCTTCACACTTTCAATTTGATCTGTCCCTTATGAACCACTTCTATCCACAGCATCCTTCCATCAAGATCGCTGTCTGATCTTGAAATAAATCTGAGCGTCAAAGATTTTTTTTTTACTCAAAAAATTCATTTTACTTCCAAATCACAAAAGGTTTTGATTTTGTCACCTAAAACGGAAAAAAAGCTGTCATTTAATCATGTGCATTCACATGAACATGTCATGAAATCACGAAAATACAGAGTGTAAACCCCTCGATGTTACTTGAGGGGACCCGCTGAACTACTTTCAGGTGAATCATGTGAAAGTACTCACACAAAAAGATTGTTCAGCGGTGAAAAGTGAAGGCGGAGCGACTGTGAAAGTGCCGCCTGCACATGACTGTCAGCAGTCTCCACATCTCATGAGGAGAAAAGGTGCTATTGGTTCTGGTCACAGCTCGTTCATGTGACCTCCTCCAGTCGTTTTCTCAGGAGACTTTGACTTCTTAGCAAACCAAGTAGAGAAAAACTGAAAATACTTTTGGAAATACAAACTGTTCTCTTTATTTTTCTTACGCTCATCCAGCTTTCTTGAGAGTGACTGAAAATTGACTTTTTCTAGGAAAATACCACAAACAAATTCCAGTCTGATGTAATTATCTTCTTAACCTCAAACATCATTGAGCCCGCCCGAAAGGTTCACACACTGCTTTAAGGGGGGCATTGGTGTCTCCAAACGTCTTGGAGAACTTGCCACAGGACCTGCGTGGATTTACACCGTCTCAGTGTCTTCTTGTGTCTCATGGTGTAATCCCAGAGATCAGGACTGCGTGGGGGCCCGACCATCTGCTACCGGACTACATGCGCTCCTTGCTGCTTGAAGGCGCCGCTCCATGACCCTGGCTGCATTTCTGCGCTCACGGTCATGTAGCACAATGAACCTGCGACCGTAGAGCTTGCACCACGCGATGCACATGAATAAAAGCCCCTCAAACATTTCTGGTCTTGCATCTAAATGCTCCCGTATGTGCGCAACCTCATAGGGTTCACAGCACCACCTGCTGGATAATTTAAGCATGTATTTTTGGTGCTATGAATAACAAAAGATTTCAACACCAGAGGGCGCCACTACTACACATTTTGAGCCCAGTCAGCTTTTTTTCCTTCTCGGTGCTTCGGAAAGTGCATAGTGGGCCTCATCCTGAGGGGGCGCCCGAGAGCTTCAGGGCTGGTGCACGCTCCAGGAGAAGTGTGGGGTTGGGAGGAAGCCTTTTCCCAGATCCACCTGAAACTTATTCCTGAATGGAGGAACTGGAAACCCTAACATTGTTCCATGCAATAAAATAAACAAAATGAATTTAAGGCAATTGAATTTACTTAATCAAATGTAATGAATCAAATTTTATCTTTAGTTAGACATTTTCTGTGGTATTTTTTGCATCTATTTCACTTGTGAATCACTGACTTGAAAAAAAAGAAAGCAACAACAAAGGAAAACTGAACTCCAGAGGTCACTGGCACACCGTATTTTAATGAAAGATCAGGTTAAAATAAAAACACCTTAATGAAAGAAGCAGACAATAAAAATCACCATAAATATGCTACATTATCCTAATCACACTTTTCTCTAACACAATGTAGCGAATGTATAAGCTCGGTGTTTAGTAACACACAGACATCGAGAGGATTGATCTCATCAGCATTGAGTAGTGAAGAAATCCCAACTGTGCAGCGGAAACTCCAGAGGGAAACCGACTCCAGATGAAGGCTTCTCAACACTGTCCAGCTTAAAACATCTCAGCAAACACTGCACACACACATACACACACACACTCGCCCACACACACACACACACACACTCATACATGCCCTAAAAAGTATAGCTGCGAGAAGAAGACGGTCAGACTCCAGATTTAGGAAACCGTGCAAGACATGTTTGCAGGTTTTTACATTATTCTTACTTTAACACCCTGATTGCCTTTGGCAAAATATGAACAAGTGTTACCGATTTCACTGTAAAAAAGACAAATTTCACTATTTAAAAAAAGAAAACAACCTCCAGCACTGAACACCTCCAAACTCTTGCATCACTTGACATTGATCTATGAGTTACACAAGCCTAAATACTTTACTCACTTTAGGCCTGCTATATCTAAATGTGCACTTTAAACTCAGGAGAAACCCAAATACCTGCCTCTGATGTGTACGATCAATTTACTGGACTTGCAATGGCCCTGCCACCACATAACGAGACTGTCAGGTGGTCACTGATGACGGTCGGATCAGTATTACACAAGTGGAGAAAAAAAAAAACAACACACCACCACCACCACCATCGGCCGGTGGCGCCTGTGTGACTACAACTCCCACTCTTTCACACACAAAAACCCTGCACTCATTCAATCCATGTCCCAGCACAACGAGCAATTGGGATAGCCAAGATTCGCAAATGTGTTGTTGTGGCTGCTGGAAAAACATGATGAACGGACAAAGATAAGGCATCACATGCTATTCTTGGCAAAGCTGTATGAAGTGAACGTGTGGCACAGCGATGGCTCGAACGCGGGATGAGAAAGCTACACTGGGACCCTTTAAATGTTGAGGGGGTGATGCAACTTTTGCAAAAGTCATGGAGAAAAAAGACAAAGGAGATTCTCCCTCTCAGTCCCAACCGTTGTCCTTTATCATGTGGGACAGCTCGATGATGTACTTCCCCTCCTTGTACTTCTGACTCAGCTCGAAAGCTTGTTCCTGCAAAAGAAGTATGTGTGTGTGTGTGTGTTATCAAAAAAATCACATGACAAAATCTCTTCCCTGATAAATAATTTAGAGGCAATGTGACACTTTGTAAATATTCATCATTTTCAAAATATGAGTGGTGACAATAAATGAGCTGACCGTTCATTTATAGGTGGAAACACTTACATATTTCCAGCCCAGCGTGGTGTGGCAGTTTTCACAGTAAATATCGGCCACTGCGTGCAGCCCTGTGAGCAGCAGCCTCTCCTCAGCGGGACCACAGCCCACATTGACCCTGCAAGCAAAATGAAGCACGCTCACATCAGTCGCTGCTTTCTGAGTCCCAGAAGACTTCCCAATAATTAAACTACCTCCTCATTCTGGCACTGAAGAGGAGCAGCTTATTTAAAAGATGGAATTAAATGGCACTTTTCCATTCAATGGAGCTTCACCTGAGCTCATGGAGGTTTTTTTATGGAAGAGATGCTGCCGATTAAAAGCCGAATGAATTCATATGGCTCATATCTTCGCGTGGACTCCTGACCCACTAACCCAGGAGCAGTCGCGACCAAAGGGAACTCCCCCACAACTTCAAGGTTCACCCGACAGCAAATTAGATTATCTGTTGACAATGAGGTCTGTGTACACAGACACCAAACTGAGCTGGGAAAACAGAAATCACGGACGTAAAAACACCGATTGAGGGAAATCAGTTTAGAAACCATGTTTTCGTCAGAGGATAAAGATCAAGGTTACTCTGAAATCATCAGCGTCAATGAGCCATCATGTGATGGTTTGAAGTGAAACACTCACACAGAGTTGAAGAGGTACGCTCGGCCCTGGCTGCCTTGAAAAGACTGGAAGACAAAACGTTAAAGATAAAAATCAGAGCAGGGAAAGCGTGATGAACACTCCAACTTCAAATGTGAGCCTCAAACAAAGTGTCGTCTTTACAACCCCCCCCCCCTTGTTTTCTGATCTTGCCACGTGCGAGCCATCCGAAGTGATCACCAACAACAAAGACTGACAGCGCACTGACCTTGGAGATAAGATCGTCATGGTTGGCCAGGTGGGCGCGGCAGTGCACACAGCTGTAACGGCGGTGGCAGGAGTCCAGGTAAGCCTGGAACGTCTTGGCCTTTGTCAGCTTCACCATATCTGAGGGGAGAGATGGCATTTGACAGTTGGATAAGGCGCAGTGATCGTCAAAAGGAAGCCGAGTTTTCCAACAGGGAAAAACAAACACAATCTCAAAGTTCAAGAGTCATATTTTAGACAAATCAAGACTTTGTGCCCTCCTGAGATGTGGTCGTTTGGAGAGTGTTTGTGGTGAACAGAAAAGAAGTTCCTCAGAAGCGAAACGGGTCGGTGCTTTGAAGCTACTTTTGGGGGATGCTGGAAAATCTTAGATCTTTATCTTGTAAAATGCCAGACATTTGCCATCTCCAAACCAGTTGACCCACAGTTATGCAAGAGTCTAATTATGGCTGTACAAAAGAAAACAGCAAATGTAGCTGGTGGTAATTATGACTCTTAAAAGGTTCATAGGAAATGTCTCAGGTAAGCCAAGCAAGAGGCCAACTGCTTTCTTTCCCACCTCAATCTGCAGCTTTCGCTCAGCACAAGCATGAAGACTTTCCTGAAAGACTGACTGTTGGAGCTGCAGTTAATTAGAAGATTACCTGATAACACAGACAGTGAAAGCCTTTGTAGTTTGCACAATCTGAATCCAATGTTGAACCTATTGATGGCATTTTGTTACGAGTCTGCATTAAACGTGGTTAACATTCACAATGAAAAGGGTTTAGTTTCAGATCTGACCTCTCAAAAACTTAGCAACTGCCTTTGCCCGGCTTAAATTTGTCTTTTGTTTTATGTAATTATATTTCTTAAAATCGTTTATTGATAGAATTCAAATTCTATTCATTTTGAGTGCCAGGGCGCTCGAGGATTTACCTCTTCTGATGCATTTTAAAAAACATTTCTACGCTAACTACTTAAAATGTAGTTGGCACTGCTCTGATTTTATGCTTGGTTTTTCTCCTGCTATAAAAACATTGCTCAGCCTGCTCAAGCACTCTAAACTGTCTTATAAAAGTGCTTTGTCCATTTTACAAACAGGGCGTGATTTGATCTTCAAGCTTAGTGTTCAAGTTTAATCACATTTGCTACTGAGATACCAAACGAGCTGCACCCTCTGACAAACATCGTGCATCTTCCTATTGATCTTTCACTTCATGGCTTTGCGGAAATTGTCAGAGAGCCAAAACAGAGTTAGACAAAGCAGCGAGCCGACAGTAAAGCTGGCAGGCAGGTTAGGACACCGTTCAACCAGCCGGCTTGCTTCGTTGTTCATAATAGCTCGCACTCGCTTCATTAGATGCAATCAGTGGACCCGTTTGGGGGCTCCGTTTGTGCACCGTCCTGCACCGGAGGGCCGCCTGTCCGTCAGCGCAACACATGGGGGTCCACACACGGCCTCAACACATCTGTCAGGTCCACCGAGCGCCGAGCGCTAGCTCCTCTCTTAGCCCTGCTAGCTTCGCACTGTCAACACATACAGCGCAGATGCGCATTGCAGGAGATTTCTGGGTGTTCGTCCGCTTACCGGATAACACCGAAGGTCTTCACAGTCCACCAGTGTGACTGTCAGCAGGGGGAAAACGTTGCTAACGCAGGGCAAAACGTCCGCTCGCTGCTGCAAACCGCCACGCGCTGTCGCTCCAGACAAAAAACGCCAACAGACGGCGCAGCGTTTTGTTTTGTTTTTTGCCCGCGTTTCTGCCTCAAACCCCCGAGCAGCGCTCGAACTCCTCCACGGCCTTTGTTGAAGCAGCAGCCGGACTCCGACAATGCTGGCAGGCTGACAGGGACACAGAGCGGCGGCCCCGGCGGGAGAAATATGTGGTTTGTTTATGAAAAACACGCAGAGGAGGAAGTCTGAGGGGTGCAAAACAAACCCCCGTCGACCAATCACAGCCGCCCGGTGACGTTTAGAATGTGGGTCAACCAATCAGAGGAGACTTCGCAGCAGCCTTTTATGGCTATCGGTGTGCCTGCTGTTGGTCCAGTTTCATAAATGCTGTTAGTGGGTTATCATTTCCTGCTTGTGTGTTTTTATTTTTAGTTCTTAATTCGGGATAAAATGTTGAGTTCCTCCGTGGACACAGTGCGTGACTGACACACAAACACGCACACACACGTACTCGACGTATTCGACCTGTTACTGATATAAGATTCAGGAAATCTTTAACGTTTGGTTGTTGTGGTTTGTTGATTACTTTGCATGTGACGGTGTGCACCCCCCTTTCCCCAAAGTGTGCATGTGTGTGTTTTCTTTGCATGATTTATAGCCAGGAGGAGGCCATTCCCACAGCACTGCACCACTCAGCACTAAAAGAAAAGTCTGCAGAAGTTTCTCACAATCAGGTCACATTCGAGCTTCTTTCGGTAAATCTATTTACAAAACAGGGCGGTTTCATTTGAACAGGAGCTTACAAAATGCATTTTTTCTCATCAAAATTTAAGACAAAGTTTTCTAAAATCTAAAAAAAAAACTCAACATGGTTTTCACTTGATTTACAATACATCGAATTTATTCAAGTTGCAACAAATACCAGTTCTCCAACTGCCAACAACAAGAATGAGTTTTTGTTTTTCTGCTTAAAACTCCATCCATAGTTTTATTGAAAGGGTTTGTGGACCAACCATGTGGCGTACGTCCATTCTAAAAGGAGATACAAGCGCTCTTTCTTTCCACATGTTCAGTGAAGGTCAGCAAACACTCAGGTTCCTAGAAGCAGCTTTTCCTGACATCCGTTTCCTCTGCTGGGTCACCAATTCAAACATTTACTCTTTACGTTCAGCATATAAAGACCTCAGCCCGCACGGGTTCACTTATATCCCATTAACACACTGCAGGGCTCGGCCAAGCAGGTTAGAAAAATACGCCCTTTGTTTCACCAACAGACTGGTCGATTATTATCAAGGCAGCGTGGCCGGACTTTGACCACAGCTGCCTGGGAAAACAGGGACACAGGTGAGATTTGCATGTACAACCTCAGCGTGTGTGTGGAAGAAAATAAAAATAGATGCACCGCAATACCAAGGGAGTATATCAACATGATATGATTGTGAAAGAATATGAAGCAATGCTATGCTTAGTCACAAATACTGTAGGATTTACTCCCCTCATTTCCACCCTCAAGGTTGCATTTAGATGCAGATGCAACAGAAAGTCTAAAAAGAAGTCACTTGTATCAGATTCTTTCCTTCAGAAACCTGTACTCCTAAACCACTAAACATTATGTCAGAAAATAACACCAGACAGTCAAACCAAGTCACGTTTCTTCTGTTATCACGGGAAATGTGTCGTCAGGTGATACAGTCAGTCTGGTTAAACATTCACTCCTGTGATTGTGGGAGGAGGCCACACAAACGATCCAACCGGAGGTCGCAATGCAAACATGGAAATCAGTCAACTGGGGTTAAAGATTGTGATGACAACTTAAGTAGAGGAGAGCCATCAGTTTCACAGTTTTTTGTTTTTAGTACAACCTTCCATCGTCAGATACAGCCAGTCCTTTTGTTTGCCTTCATTAGTCGGTGTGTCCGAGATCAGCTTTGACTCCTGTTCCTGCAGAAGTAACTTGACAGAAGTGACGGGTAGTCGGTCATCACCCCTGTGGCTCCCACATCAAGTGCCGCCTTGATGTCTTCATCTTCATTGCAAACAAATAAATGCACCTGCAATGAGAAACACAAACAGGTTTGAACATGCTCGCTTGATTTCTTCTTCTTTTCCTTTTTGCTGTTGGATCGAAACAAGATTTGCAGTATAAGTATTTGCAGTTTAAACCTGAGTGGCAAAATATAACTTTTTCTCTCATTTCCTCAATCTCATGTTATGTAATTCAGGCAGGCCTTTAAAATGTGCAGCAGTGATCTCATACCTGTATTCCTCGAGCTGCCAGGTGTTCAAAGAGACTTCTCCTCATTGTTACTCTGGGGCAAAAACACACCACCATTCAATCCATATAGCCAATCAAATCTGCAAACCTTAAATAAATGAGTTGTACAACAGCCTAAAAGGTTCTCTCACTTACTTTTCCAGCAACGACACAACCAGCCTGTTTTTCAGGATGGCCCGTTCAGAAATGAACGTCCTTTGGCACACAGAGATAAAAGAGAAACATTTGTTCAGTGACACAATTATCTCACATTAAACAAAAGATTAGAGACAACAAAAAGGTTGTTTTAGAGACAAGAAGTACGCAGAAGGATGTGGTGAAGTCTCACGGCACCGAGCATGAATGTGGACTGTTGTGGTCTGACACCGATGTAAATCAGTTCTGCAGCTTTTATGGGAACACCTTCATGCGGAGAAGGACACGTGCAATGAACACACGCATGTTGTCTCGACATGCAAACGGCGCTCCTGCAGCCACACCTGTTGATGATGCGCGGCAGGTAGAACTGCAGTAAACTCTCTCCCAGGGGCACGAAGGGCAGCAGGCCGCTGTAGAAGAGGAGCAGGAGCACGACGCCTCGGCCCATCGTGAAGCTGTACGGCATGGAGTCATTCTGTGAGGGAGCACAGAGACGCGGGTGGTTGGACTGAATGCGGACAGGTGCGGATTTCCAGTCGAGTCACAGAAGCTGAGTGGCGGCAAAGCCGTGTGAGTGAGTTAGCCGGTGTCCTCCGTCACACGGTGCCGCCGCAACTCCAGACTCTCTGTCTCCCCCAGGTGGCTCATGTACCGTCCTGCGGCATCTCCTCATGATGGAGGAGTTCACTGTGGCCCACACGGTGATCTCCTCCCTGTTGAAGCGCTTCACCAGTTCAGACACCTTCAGAGAAATAAATCGGCAAACACTGATCAGCCTTGATGCCAGTTAAGATCATTTATAAGCCCAGGAACAGGATGTAAACCACTATTTTGCAACATTTGGAGAGAATTAGCGCACATAATCTCTCCTGTAGCTTCTCCCACTTTATTAATTTTTTTGCTAAACCTGGTGTTTGTGGTACCTTTTCAATCAGCTGGTGGTTGTTCTCCTTGATCTCAATGCTGACCGGCATCTCGGGGAACTTCCTGAACAGATCCTCAAGCAGAGCGAATTTCCTGTCTGTGCCGCTGCTGTAACGACCTGCAGGATGGGAGGAGCGGAAAGTGATGTGAGATTCCACATGCCTTAAAACACGCACGCACGCACGCACGCACGCACGCACGCACGCACGCACACACACACACACACACACACACACACACACACACACACACACACACCTTGGCTGACCTCGTTCTGTCAATAATTAAAGATTACAAAATCGAACTCACCTGCATAGAACGTCACCTCCACTCGCTCCTTATACAACGGCAAGTCCTGAAGAGCAGATGAAAAGTTAAACAACTGCATGAATAGTTGTTGCGACAATGAAGGGAATTCACTTGTGGCTTGAGATAAGCTCTTTGTTGTCAATTATATTAGATGACCTGCTGCATGAAATAACTGGGAATGTGTCCTTTAAAAGCATGTTAGGGGGCTGATAGTGAGACATAAGTTGAGTCTATAAAAGCAGAAACCGTGTGGTAACTGAATCCAGAGATTGAAGGCTCAACTATCGAACGTCAGTGCTGGCGGTTTTGCCGAGAGAAGGAACTCGCAGCCTCCGTTCTCCCCTTCAGTCCTGCCGGGTCAACGTCTCACCTGCAGGTTGAGCGAGGAGATGGTGACGTCACGTCCAGTCTGCCTCAGCAGGTTCTCATCGTGTGAGATCACCACGTGTCCGTCGTTGGTCAAGTGGCAGTCGAACTCCAGCATCTGTGTGCCCTGCGCCACGGCACTGTCGGGGGGGAGGGGGGGGGTGTCAGTTATGGATTCACTTCTACAGGACTTACCTTTTACAA
Source organism: Malacoctenus gilli (assembly GCA_032164315.1). Classification (NCBI taxonomy): domain Eukaryota; kingdom Metazoa; phylum Chordata; class Actinopteri; order Blenniiformes; family Labrisomidae; genus Malacoctenus; species Malacoctenus gilli. The sequence goes on from JASSRZ010000065.1 coordinate 6,001,143, forward strand.
AATAACTTTAACTCTTTTGAGAAACACTGACAGATTATTGAAATGCTCCACACACACACGCCCAACTTTTTGAGTTCACTCACTGTGTGAATGCCTCCATGGTGCTTTCTATTCTCTCTCCACATCCTGGAGACAAACACAATTTGACACAATTTGTTGGATTAGAACCCGTTTATTTCATTCAGCAGAAATCTTCAGAAAGCAAATATTTTCTGCATCTATTTCAGCTTCATCCACTGACTCTCTCTGACAGCGCGCGTGCCGAACGACATGCAGATGTTTGTTGCTGCAGCTGTTCTGATCATATCACGCCGTGCCCCCCCTTCACCCCCTCCACCCCCTTACCTCCTCTGTGTGAGATGTGCGTGCTATAAAAAGCCGTGCGTTTCCTCCTGTGGAGAATGTGCGGATTCTTCAGCAGGTAGACGGAGGTGAGGGTGTATCCTCCCAACGCCGGGAGGACAAAATACAGAAAGCTGCTCATCCTTATCTGCAACCACAATCCGAAGAGATCAGGCGAGGTCTCGCTCAGCGAAGGGGATCAAACAAAGTCGGCAGACGAGTGTTTGTCCCAGCAACAGGTGAATCCAACAGACTTCCTTCGTGCTCCCTACGAAAAGTGGCCAAACTCTAAAACTTGTGTGAAGACGAGGAGGTGTTTATTTCTGAAGGAGAGGGGAAAAAAACTGGACAGACTGGTAAGACCAAAGGAACATGTCCCACCTTTCGGCGCATCTAAATCATTCGCCCTCAGTGCTGAAACCCGGTGAGCTGTAAAACACAGTTAATGAAACACCAGCAGGTGACCCGGAGCTGCTCTCAGAGCGCGCTCGCTCTGGCCTCTCCCCTGCCAATGGCAATACCTTTTTTCCCCACTTTTTTGTCCTGCTGGAATGAATGGCTTTGTGTGTCACCTGAGTGCTGCATGTTTGACAACACTTTCCTAGGAATTCCCCATTGTTTGGAAGACTGCAAACATCATACACAACATTTTTAAAAACGCACGACATGAGCTCCATTAGACAACTTCAAAATGGATCAAACAGAGTCATCAGGCAGGTGTTGATTGATTGTGTACATTGAGCATAATCCTATAAGTGGAAAAAACAAAGTGCATGAAGTTTCTAATCTCCTGTTTGACAAATGGGATGTGGCATGAGGAGAAATGCAAACTTGACTTTGGCCTGCAAGTTCTGAAATATGAAAGCTGCCTCAAGTCTTTCAGCTTGAACAGCAGCCACGCACACAGTACGAAGTCAGCGGTGTGCAGCATATTGTTCCCCTTCAATAGCGGAGCTGGAATGTGACGAACAATGGCGCGACAGGCCGAGCTCGCTCTGAAACGTTGCAACAAGCCTGGTTTCCACCAGAACAGACAAAACTATTCACCGCAGACGCAGGTCGACGTTCCAGCAGGTTCCCACCTTGACAGGTTTGTCCTGTCAGCACTTTGAAGACGGATCAGGTGTCGTGCGTGTCTCCTTTTTGTGATTCGCCGCCGTTATCTTGGATTTTGGATACTTTTTTTCCATTGTTGCGAGTGGCGCAGTGGGAATTGTCAGTAGATCTCAGAGCTGCGTCACCTTGCTGGGACTTGCAAAGACTGAAGATGGAAATGCTGCACAGCAGGAAAAGCCAGTCAGCAGGAAGATATAGATTTTCTTACAGCTTAAAACCTTCACTTTGGTTCTGTTGTGGTTTTCAAGAATATCCATCTTGTCAAGCCAGTTTCTAGCAAAAACTTGTTTTGAAAGGAATTTTTTGAATCATTTTACAATTTTTGATCCCTTTTCCAATCATATTTGGAAGAAATATTTGGTAGCAAGAAATTTGAAATTTATCATATATATATTTTTAAACAAGTGCCAAATTTTGCAGAACTC
>JASSRZ010000065.1:6010048-6039510 GCA_032164315.1 Malacoctenus gilli
ACACACACACACACACACACACACACACACACACACACACACACACACACACACACACACACACACACACAGACCTTTGAGTTGAGCATGATCTCTGGAGCCCTGTACCAACGCGTGGCCACGTACTCGGTCAGAAAGCCTGTGTGGTCGTGCTCGGGGTCGGCTATCCGTGCCAGGCCAAAGTCACAGATCTGTGCCAGACGCAAACAGTAAAGAGAACTTATGAAGCAAATTCGTCCTCTTTTCTGGAGTGTTTGATTAAAACGAAACCCTGAACTCAGATTTCTGAATCTTAACAAAAACGTGAACTTGAACATGGAAATTGGTTTCAGTGCTTTCTAATGTTGAATCAGAGAGTTCCTGTTCGCTGAAGCTTCCTGCTTTATTGCCCAATGTCGAGGCCTCTTTTTGAATTATGTAATGAAACAGGAGTAAATCAGGTCAAACTGCAGCAGAGCAGAAAGACGTCTGAATGAAAGTGGAGACCACACAACACAGCAGGTTCCACGCATTCAGTCAGTTTCAACCATTTTTATGAAGCTGGATCTCTTTTTTCATTAAGTACAGAAATATTACTCCAGCTTCAAGACTGAGCTGTATATTGGGTAACATTAGTGCCACAAAGAAACTCGAGTCACATCGTAGCTGTAATATTTATCCGGCCTTTCTTCTGGGCCGTGAACGGCTCCTGGAAGGCTGCTGCAACATGTGCAGCCTTTGTTCTTTACTACCTGCACACGAACAGCTAATCCAGGGACTTATTCTTGCCCACAGAGAGTTCACAGTAATCTGAGGCAGGACAACAGAGACGGCCGGCTCATTTCAACCAAGTTTGAAAAGAAAAACACGATGGTGGAAATTCTGCAGGTGACCGTTCTTGTAGAAACTGTTTCAATTGTTTTTTTAAGACATAAACATTCAAACTGTTGACAACCTTAAAATGTGCTCGTGAAAACAATAATTCCAGTGACTTAGGTGGGAATGGAGCATTTACGTTATCTACTGTTATGTTTTCTCTAAAATAAAGAAGTCATCAGAGAGCCGTTGCCATTCAACTGGTGAAGCACTTTTGGCCACTTCATGATTTTATAAAAAGGAAACCTGCAGCTTTACTGTTCGAACCCTTAAGTTTAATTCTGTTACTCTGTGAACAGTTCATCCAACAGACTGAAAAGATACAGAATAACTGGAGGGTCTTTCTGTAGTTATGTAAAAAAAAAAAAAAGAAAGCAGAAACATTCCTCTCATTCCTTTTCAGTCTTGTAAGGAGCCGGTGAACTCTTCTCCTGGTTCTAATGTTTAAACATAACGGCTCCTTTATTTTGTAGTCCTTAGCATCTGACTTATAAATGTCACACATACCTGCAAACACATACTTGGAATTTGTAGTCAATGTTTATGCATTGGCCAGATGTACTGCATGGAAATGTACAATTTGCAGATACAATGAGTTGAAATTCTGCATGGACTCAGTAAATAATGTACGAATGAGTGCGTGTTCTGTTGTGGTTAAAGATGGAGAGACTGCAGCCAAAAGGACCTGTGGTCATAGTGAGTGAGTGTGTGTTTTACCTTGAGGTCACAGGTGGTGTTGATGAGCAGGTTGGAGGGCTTGAGGTCACGATGCAACACGTTGGCAGAGTGGATGTACTTGAGGCCTCGCAGGATCTGGTAGAGGAAGTAGCAGACGTGGTCGTTGCTGAGCTTCTGGCTCTTCAGCAGCTTGTATAGGTCCGTCTCCATCAGAGTCTGCACGATGTAGCTGGGAGGACGCGCGGGTCAAGGCGCACAACAACGGGGCAGAAAGCATCTCCCGATGCTCAAGGTTCGGGACATTTTGTGCAGACATTCAAGGAGAGGCATTAGGCAGCGTTACATTTTCCATCTACAGCACGGATCCTATCTGGTCACCACTGGTCACCAGTCGGACTTCTCGTAACAGTTGACGAGAACTGTCCATTTATGACTATTTATGATTTCTGGAAAATTCAAAAACACCCAAAATGATACTTGATGCCTTCTTTAACCCCACTGAGGAAAAAATATTGCAACTTTTACACAATCTGAGCTATAAATTCAGCTCTCTGCATCCAAGAGTCGAACTTGCGCAAAGCTTCTGAAAGCTGACCTACGCACAGGATGGACGCACTCATTGATGTTGATATCATCCCTGGATTCGATTACATTAAACTTACTCAGCACTAATCACGAGCGTCGCAGTGCAACAAAGCACTCGGACGGATCAAACATGAGCACAAGGCTCAGGAGGAACACAAGGACTCACATTTTCTTTGTGTCTTTCAGAGAACAATGCAGCTTTTCACAGCAGCTCGCGGCGCCTACACGTCGCTGCCCGCCGCTCAGTGGACGGTCACTGCCGTCTGATGAGGCTGGACAGCAACCATCATGAGCGAGCGATGATTCAGCAGATGAATCAAAGCAGTCACTAATGACCAGAAAGTGTCAGTTGACAACTGTTTACCGTGATTAAAGCCACAACTAAATGCTTACAGCCTGACCTACGTTCAGGTATATTGACTCAAAACTAAAATCCAACCACAGCATGAGCGCAACCAGGAGCATCTTTTCCACTCAGTATCTCACTTCGGTGGGAGCAAGGGATGATTGGAGACGACCTGGGTTAATAACTCTTGCTTGTTTATCTGGTCAGACCTCACGATGAGCAGCAGAGTGTCAATAACTTTGAGCTGGTTGAAGTCACAGCAGCAATCTCCAACACAAACACTTCATATGAAACGACAGAGCAGCACCACTGAACATGAACACTCCTGCAGCGTTCGGAGTCGCTCACAGGCTAATGAACGCAACGTGAAAACATGTCTAAAGCCACGGTTATCAAAAGGGTCAAAAAGTGTTTTGACTTGATCACCTTTGCTATGTTTGAAAGACCAGCACAAAAAAAGGCGCGCCTCTATATCAGCATGATTTGGCTTTAAAGGGATCTCACTCTTACTGTTCGTATGAGCTTAACAACTGTATAGAGTGAAAGGTTGCAAACTTGTGCAGAAAAAGGCACATTCTAGGTTTAAACAAAGTTTGCAAAAATTCAATTAATACACTAAATCCTCTTCAGAACAACACTGTTTATTCTACTAATTAACACTGATTTTTCTCTCTCTCCCTCCCGCGACAAGTGACTGACTGCTCTGACAATAGCGCTCTGATGGTCTAATCCTCACCATTACCGACTCAGCAGTCTTTCGCTGGAGCGCAACATCTAAAAATAATAACTGCGAGAGGAAAAAGACTCAGGTATCAACTTACACACTGTCACAGCAGAGAACTGAGGTGCAGTCGATGTTCATGCCGGTACATGAATATGGGAGCAATTCTGCCACGTCATGACTTTAACCTGTTTAACCCAATGCGTCACAGACCGACACCTCATCATGGTCGTCTGTGTCAAGAGGCTTTATCGCCACAAAAACACAACTGCAGCCTCGACTCTGAAAACTCTCCTTCGGAGTCGTTTTTAGGAGCATAACCAGGGATTTAATCAGCCTTAGATCGAGTACATCCACGGGAACGTTTGGTTGCAGGTACGTAGTCCCTCTCAAAAAAATAATACACCAAAAAGAAACCTCAACTCGTGTTTCTTCGCAGCTCTGGGACACTTCAGTCTTTACCTTAAAATGATGATTTCAAAGAAAATCCCTGAACGAGTTTCAAGACGGCAACATGGGGACAGACGCAGTGAGCACGAAAAGATACACATCCCTCATGTTGTCAATGTGCCGTGCCCGGAGGATGTCGTTGATGCCGATGATGTTCTCATGGTGGAAACGCAGCAGGATCTTGATTTCCCTCAGAGTGCGCTGGCAGTACGTCTGGTGCTCAAACGGGCTGATTTTCTTGATGGCCACGCGCTGTCTCGACACATTGTCCAGGGCAGAGCTGGACGGAGAGGATGTGGAGAACAACCACAGAACGGGTGTCAGATTACAGACTGCAACAACTCTCACACAGACGCACACACAAACACACAATGACGGCATCATAATCTGGGCCCATCCGGAGCCCGTTAACGGTGCTGCAGACCGTTTCCAGACAGCATGCAGATGTGTGGCGCATCTTTTTGAAGTTTTACGTTGTATCCGTGTGTGGGAGCGTGTCAGCGTGGTGGAGGTGAGCAGAAAGAGAGCAGGAGGCACTAAATAAAGAAGTAGACGGTGCAAATCGGAGAGCATTGCTTTATCATTACTCTCCCCAAAGCTAAAAAAACATTCAGCCAGACAAAAAAATGGCCATCCGAGACACATTTAAGCACCAACAATAGACCCCAACAGGAACTACGGTTACATCATATATTTCCTATCTGGTGTGTGTGTGTGTCGGTATTGCACAACACACTGCATATGCAATACACTGCACTGCAGACTAAGGCACTAAGTATCTGGAAATCTTTAACCCAAAAAGAACATCAACCACAGCTAGAATTTGAACCTGTCAGCTGTTGTGTTCACTGAAGACAAAGCAAGTAAGGGACATTGTTTTTGCAGTGTCTCATTGTGTGTGTGTGTGGGGGGGGGGGCGCTCTGGCGTGGTTCGATCAATGAGAACTTGACAGGTGGTGAGTCATTTGAGCTTGTTTGAGAGTTTTAGCGAATGTTTGAGTCACTTGCTTTATTGGAATAAGACGTGGGACTGTGCTTTATCAATCTCTTGAATAGTTTTATTTTGACGAGTCCACATCCAGAAATCCGTACCTACCTACCTACCTCACACACATCTGCGATACATGCAGTAGTTTAAATACTTGACCTGTGGGAACAGCTGCTTTATCTTGCTGAAAGTATCCAGCTGAAGATAAATACGCCTTGGTCATAAAAATCTGGAGGTTTATCGATGACGCTCCAAAAGAATGTGGTGATAACAAAACACTCAGTTGATACTAAAGGGCTCAAAATACACCGGCAAAATGAGCCACAGACTGTCAGCAGCAGCCAAACCTTAGAAAGGTTTCAACAGAAAAGAGGATTCCTAAGCCGGGAAAACACATTTACAAGAAATTATTCTACACCTGTCATTGCCCATGTAAAACGTACCCTCAGTTTCCTACTTTTGGCCCACAGTAGTGGCACCCAGTAGTGGCCTTCTGCTGCTGAAGTCCATCTGCTTCAACATTCGCCGCACGATGTATCCAGAGATGGGCACTTGCATATTTGTGTTGTAAAGAGCTGTTATCCAAGTTCACAATTTCTTTGTGAGACCATGAACCAGTTTGCCCTTTTTCCTTAGCATATGTGCTCTATTTAAGACTCTTTTCAGCAAAGCCTTTACATGATTGTGAAAATCTTAGAAGATCAGCGGGTTTGGAAGTCATCGCATGAGTCCATCTGGCACCACCATGCTTGATTTGAAATACAGCAGGTTGTCCTCTTGACCGTGTTAACATGCATGACTGCAATGGTTGTTTTTTTGTAACAGGGCTGATTAGATATCTGCATTAAGGAGCAGCCGGATGGCTGTCCTGAACAGTGTAGCCTGTTAGTGTAATTGATTATATCCTTCACTGGGAACAAAAACAACTTGATTTATGGTCCATCAACGTGTGTCTTGTTGCTTCGCTTGTCATAAATTACACACAAAACAAAATTGGTTTGTCCTTTGAAGGGTTTAGGTTGTGGCAGTCTTGTTCTTTCGGTCTTAAAAAAGTGATGAATTGTCAAGATGAAGATTGAACTGATGTATATCATGAGCATCAGGGGCGATTGAGATTTCTCTCCACCATCCAGTGGGTGTTGACTATGTTTACAAACACTACTGCAACAGTGGAATCACATGACCACGATGACATAAACAAAACAGCACTATCGCTGCCGTTTGGAGCTGGCACAGAGCTGCATGCTGTGCCCTGCTGGAATGGATGAGTGGGCCCAGCTCTCGTCCCACTGAGCGTTTTGCCCCGAAAGCGCAGCGCCGACTCATCCGATCGTGCGCACACTTCAGCCTCGACAACACTGGCTTGACATCGGTATCAAGTGCGGAGTTGCCCAACAACACGTCCACGCAGGGCTGCAGATCACGGAGAGCGATAACACCAGGAAAGGCCTCGCTTCAGCTGGCAAATCCCGCTTACAGCCTCTGCAGCAGCTCCGCTGCAGAGTCACAGTGAGACGATCAGCCATCAAACAGATCAGTGCGGCCGAGCGGCTGTGTCGCTGAGTAGAGACACGATCATTGCGATAACTAACTCGTATTCGTGGTCAAACGCTGCCTGCAGAACCCCGTCCTGCGCAATCACTCCCAATCTTGTTTCCTGTAAAGCTGATAGCCACGCCTGTAGCTGCTCAGCTAACCTGCCGAGCATAAAATGAGCCGTCTTGAGGCTTAAGAGAGTCTGAATCCTGGCCAGCTATTTTAAACCCACGCATCGTGACTGCACTCGCTCCGAGTTGGGAATGCTTGTTGAATTCGAGCTAGCAGTGTTTGCTAACAAGCAGCTTCTGGGAGCTGTATCTCATCCACTTTGTACTACGGCAGCCCGACAGAGAAGCGATACTCACCACACCATTCCGTACGCCCCCTCCCCGATGTATGACAAGTCAGTGTAGCGGGGGCCCACGTCAAACATCTGGCCCTTCACAGACTCGCACCCAGGCTTGGGTCCGGGTCTTCCGGGCGGTGCTCCGGGAGCTTCTTCGGGCGCTACATCATGCGCAACAGTGCCAGCCGCCATGGGAGCAGCAGCGTTGTTGCAGCCAGCGGCCGCTGCAGTGCTGCTCTGTTCCGCCATTCTTCCTCTCCGAAGCGCTCCTGCTCAGTCCCGACTCTTTCACCGAGGTAAACCCGCCGTTCTCAGCGCTGTTTCACCGCCGTACGAAGCTTCAGTCGAGCGGATGGTTCGGATGACGGGGCGGAACGACTCGTTCGGGCCCCTCGCTACTAGCAGAGAGTAAATGGATTTGGTGCGGGAGCGCGGATTTGGTCTGAGAGCCGAGCGTAAATGCGCGTGCCAAACTACGGTAATAATGGTGCGTTAGATATGTCGACAAGGATGACTTGTTTGGGCGGAGTCATGTTAGTTGGCTGCAGCTCAAATCCGAGGCACCGCCTATTCAGCTTGTCTAAATACTTTGGGGCGTCCAAAAAGCTACTGAAAACGCGTCCGTTGTGGGAATAATTATGTGAAAATATCACAAATTTCTATTTTGCCTTTTTATTCTGGAAATCGACCATCTTTAAATGTTTACAGCCAAAGTTGAATAAATAGAAATTACTAAAAACAAACAAAAAGTTGCTGCACACAAGTACGACACTAATAACGACAGAAAATAACTTGACAAAATGAAAACAATATCAATTTTTTTTTGTTAGAGGTAATCGTAGTGGTAGTAGTAGTAGTAGAAGAAGTAGTGTTTGGTGGCTTTAACATATACTGTATCTGAGGCAACGTTTCGCTTTTATTTCACGTTAGGGTGTGTTTTTTTTCAAATTGTGAAGCGCTTCGAAATGTAACAATATATCTTTTGATGGGTATAATGTTGCCTTGCATCATTGTTAGACTATTTTAGACATAACACGTTGCACATAATTCAAAATTTGTGAATATATGTCAAAAGAAACATAAGCCTTGATTTGAGAGTATAGCACAATGCATCGTTTCAAATTGGCTTCTCATTTCCTATTTATTGCCCTTAAAATTATTTTTTCCCTAAGATACACATGCAACAGTTCATGTGGCTGCATCTGATCGCCATGGAAACGAGTAGTGCGGCGGATTTGACCGCAGCGCCACACATGACGTAACTACGTCAAGGCGGTGCACTTCCTGGATACTGTGTGCTGCATTCTGTAGTTGCTGGACTTGATTGATTTGTCCCAAGGAATGGTACATTTACTTTTGCGGCGACACTGGGTCGAAAGGATTCGTCTGGCGCTGACTCTCCTCGGACTCCCGCACACCATCTGCACCTCGGGAATCCGGTATGAGCGACAACACTCGTTTGTCCGTTTAAATTTGAAGTTGTTAACCTTTGGCTGGCAATCCCTGCTTTGGTCGTTAGCCGGGACGAGTAGTCGATTGTGGACACGTTTAGCTACGTGCAAAGAGTACGAGCGCCGTCACTGTAAGGTGATATTAAAGTAAACGTAGTAATTGTTGCTTCATGCATCTGATACCGTTTATTGAGTTGCATGACATGCTGAATCATGGATTCCCAAGGTACAGTTTTGTTATCAAGACAGTCAACTTTGTTTGCGTTTTGACTGAAACAAATTGAGAAGTTGTCTGCCAAGTGTGTAGATTTTTTTCTATGAAGAAGCCCTTTTAGTGAGTGTTTCAAATCAAACACAGCCACTTGCCTAATCGCTACTTCACAACAAACTGACAAAGATTGCGCATACATTCAATTGCTCAGCTGAGCACAGTAGTCCTTTTTGGTTACTTTGCACATGAATAAGTCTATAAGAAATAACAACAATTTCTTTATTGTCTAATTTATTGTGAGGGGGTTCTGTTTGTTCTTTTAACAAAACCTAGTTGTTGTCGCAGATTGTTTCTCCCGTGTAAATCAGGTTTATTTAAATCAGTTCATGTTCCTGTTTTTACAGTGATTTATTGGTTTTTTTAATATGCTGGGAACTGAAATTGATGTTGAGCTGCACACATTCATTGTGTATGGCATAACAATAAACAGAGTTATTTTCTAACCATAATGGCTTTCGTGCAAACATATGCAATGTGGGACTTTACCAAAGACTATTTATAAGCATCGTCTAGAATTTCTAAACCTGCAGACCTCTTGTTTGTTGCATTTCTTTAATTAATTGTTTGGCTCCCCACTTTATTTTCTGTCTTGGCTTTTTATGAAAGTACCGTAGATTTATGATGCTTTTAGCACTTCACTGGAGAGTCATATTTTAAAAATGGCCAAAGTACATGAAGATGAAAGATGCATGTTGAATATGACTGGGGGCAACATTGCTGCAGGAAAGAGTGGACACAGTGTTCTGATTGGATTCTCACGTCTCATATTTCTTCCCATGCAGGCCTGCTCTCACCTGCCCATCGTTTTATCCTCTCGGAACTAGTAAAACTATCACACCCTTCAGTGCCAGCTGCAGTAACCTTTACATGACCAGTGTCAAGACGATGCCACCCCCAACTGCGGCATTTGTAAAGTCCCGATGCCCACAATATCCCGGGTCTAAAATCAAGCGCTTTTCCGTGCCTGACGATAAGGTGGACTGGAGCAAGGCCTGGCCACAGTATAGTCCGGTCAGCCACACAGACCCTGCAGTTTTAAAGAAGCCAATATGGGCGGATCCTGAAATTGGGTGAGCAGAACTTTGACCAAATCATGTTGTTTTTATGAATTTATTTATTATGGCAAAGCTCAGTTGGACTGTTAGTTTTTCAGTTGACAATATTTGTGCTCATTTGCAGCACTTCCTCACCTCAGTTCAACACGGTGGATGCTGGTGTTGACAGGACAAGCTTTGAAGGAAAATACAAAGTGGAGTCTGGAAAGCCACTGTAAGTTGCTTTGCCATTTTTATTGTCATTAAACGTAATCAACGGAACTTTGACTGAGGTTTTTTTTATGTTTCCACCTTAGGAACCCCAGAGGTCGCACAGGGCTGACTGGGAGGGGGTTGCTCGGACGCTGGGGCCCAAATCATGCAGCAGATCCCATAGTAACACGGTAATTTATGTTTACCTAATACGTCTGAACAATGAGGCCCTTTGGAGCACTTTACACCTCAGGCTTTTGATTATGACCAGAGGGCCTGATTTATTTCTCTTTCCTACAGATGGAAAGTAGATGCCAAAGGAGCAAAGGTACTTCACTCTGTCTCTAAACGACCAATACTGCAGTTTGTGGCCATCAAGAGGAAAGACTGTGGGGAGTGGGCCATTCCTGGGGTCAGTGGATTACCTTCATTTTTGTGATTTCTTTTCATGTGTCTTCAGTAACCACTGTTATTCTGTGCTGTTCGAAATAACATATTCTGACTTTGAGAATGTTGTGGAATGGTAAAAAAAAAGTATTTATGCAGGGGAGTTTGTTGTCCGTGTCAGATGTCAGAGAACAGTAACTCACATGAAAATTTGGGTGCACTTGCCGATCCTTTTTCAGGGGATGGTGGATCCAGGCGAGCAGGTTTCGCTCACGTTGCAGCGGGAATTCTCGGAGGAAGCTCTGAATTCGCTTTTAGCCCCGCCAGCGGAGAAAGCAAAGATCCATGATCGCATCACCAAACTCTTCAAATCTTCAGGTTTTCAAGTTAGTAGCTGACTTTTTTCCCCACCCATTAGACTCAGGTATTCCTAACACGCCAAATCAGACATTTGAACAAAGCACATGATTTTTTCTTGAACTGACCTCATGATCTTCCTTCACTAGGTATATAAAGGTTATGTTGATGATCCACGAAACACTGACAATGCTTGGATGGAGACAGTTGCTGTCAACTTTCATGATGAATCAGGTACCATATATCCACACTCAATAGTTTATCTTTGTATTTTTTTGTCTCTATATCTGAATGTGAGATCTTTGTGCCTGCACAGGCAACAGTGTGAGTGAGCTGCCTCTGCAAGCAGGTGACGATGCCGGGCAAGTCCAATGGGTTGACGTTGACTCGTCTTTCGCCCTCTATGCGAGTCACTCCCATTTCCTGGAGCTGGTTTCCAAAGAGAGGAAAGCCCACTGGTAGCCAGGACAAAGGACTGCTGTGATGTAACAATGAAGGAAACAGTTATGAGCCTTATTGGTCTGTGTGTGTCCGTCTTTACAGCAGTCATCAGTTCAGGAAACATGACACCCTGTCCCTCAAGTCGTCTTTTACGCCCTCCCTTTCAACCATAACCACCAAATCACCTCATAATCACTGCTGGAATAAAAACATGCTGTGCATCTCATCTATTTGACATCATTGTATTTCACTAAACCAAGTAGGTCAACATTACCACTATGCAATTCATAAGTATTATGATTATAAAATATAAGCCTTTGACTGTCAGCAAGGAGACTTACATAAGTCTAGAGAGACAAGTGTAATCATGTCATTTGTAGTACCTCTTATTATGCTAATATATGCAATGTTAATAAGCTTCCCATTAACCGCACGTGATCATGCAGGAACAAAAACAAAGAGCTGCTGAATGCAACACACGCTACATTAATTTAAATGTAATAAGAAGAGGGATCATAATTCTAAAAAAGTGTGACTTTGATCTTAAGTGTGAAAAGGTAATGAAGGTGTGCTGGAGCATCCCACACAAACCCAACACTGACTGCCCAAAGCTGGGAGACAAACATGTTTTCTAGCATTAACAGATGGTGGACGCAAAAGGCCACTTCGCACTCGACAGCCTGCTCTCCCAAATGTTCACATGAGTACGTGTCATCTCAATGAGTATCTTTTTCAATGACCAATTTTTGCATGTACGGGCTTGAAACTGTTTGCACCAATACAGGACAGCTTCGTCATTAAATTATTCACCAACACAGCCAATCTCAAAGTGGTTTCAGTGATGCGAATTATCTGTATGATGTGCTTACAATAAAAAGTGTTTGTCTTGGAGATGATTTGTCTGAGTTCTTCATTGTTTATCATGAGGTTGATGGATATTTTGGTGGGGAAAGAAAAGAAGAGAAAGCGGCCTCTGGATGTGTCTCCACCGACTTGTATGACATGTTTGAACAGCTCCACAGTCGAGCCTTACCACAAACTTGCTTGCAAAATTTGCAGATTTCCAGTGCAGTCAGACCTCTTTCCAGTACCATAGATGCATTTACAGCAAGTGCTCTAAAAGCATTTGTTGTGGTGGGGGAGTGTACTTCTCGAAATGGACCAGGGAGTGAGGCAAGCTTCCATTTGCAGAACCGCTTTGCCCACAGCTTCACTTCTCTCATTTTTTCAGCTTTACTGTGCTCTCAACGTGTGACAGGCTTGATGAAAGGCAATGAAATTGTAACTTCCCAAGTAATTCGATATTTACATGCCTACCAAAGCTTTGTTAATTCAATTGTAGTCCAATGTGAAGTCAGGTGTCATTCATTCAGCACTTGGATTCCCATTAAACTTGGCAACATGAGGAATGTGGTGTATTTTTTTTCTATTTGTGGGTTCATTTATGCGCAAAGAGGTTTACTTTACATTTAACAGTGCCCTGGTTCAACACATTTGTGTGACCTGCACAGCATGCACAGTGGATACTCATTTTACCAGCCGGATGTAGATCTCAAACATTATGGCTAGTTTATTATAGATGATGCTCTTGTTCACCAATCCTGAACGGAGTGCCATTTATTGTTATTTGGTCTTAAACTAAACTACTCCCTTGCTATGATAATGGAGGACAATACAGCAAAGTGCAGCAATCACGAGATGCGAAAGCGCATCTTCGACTCACTTAAAATCACAGGAGTTATTTGACTTGATACTTCTGTTCAAGTTTTAACTGTGGAATAATCTCAATGGTTCACATAAACGCGTGTTAAGAGTGCTAAGTCCTTCCTGCTTATTTTCTCAAATATTTTTCTTAATCTGAACGATTTATTTCAAAGTATTTTCCTAAAAAACAAGCGGAAACTGGCTGTTCAAAAAGTGTGGCTTGAACGTCAAACTGACTCGATGAACTACATTACCCAGAGGCCTTTGTCACAAAAGCCGCTCAAGCTGAAGACGTGGCCGTGGATACGTCTGCGCCCTGTGTTCCAGCGGACCGGGGTGATTCAAAAGAGGCAAGCCGGAGCTTTGTGCTTTGCCAGTTCAGAGGGAGCTCCACTTTGGGTGCTTCCACGAGTCGATCCTGAAAACTTCGATCCGACCACTGCGCAACGATGTCCGGGAAAATCAAGAGCCGAAGTGCGGCAAACGCAGACTCGATCACCGGCGGCGTGTCATGCGACGAGCGCATCTTGAGGGATTGTCATCAGCTGTACACGGAGCCAGACAGCGGTGAGCTGACGTGCAACTTTGCCGGTTACCGAGCCTCATCACAGCCAGGCCCAAATGCACTTGTTTGATCGCAGAATTGAACTTGCAAACAGGTTGTGAAGTGAACGGTTGGCTAGCTAACCTGGTAAAGTCAGCTTATGAGCAGGGGGCTAACCGTTAGCTGGTTAGGACTGGGTGGATCGGGCTGACGGTGCAGTTAGCATTAGTACGCGTTTCACGTATCTGCTTTAATGTCTCTTTGATTTCCAAACTGCTTCAAAAGTTGTGTGACTTATGTTTAAGGCAAAATAGCCTCACAAGTAAGTTTCTATTGTAAATGTCTGGTCAAGCGTGAAACGCTTTTGGGGGGGAAAATGTAAGTCGGGGTGACGGAGTTCAACGTGCGCCCATGCCTGCCGTTTCCAGCTCTAAATCACACTGTCATGGGGGTGTTTCAAAATGTCTCTGAGGTCATATCGACAACAGTGTTCATCAACCCCGGGGTCTCGCTTTGTTCAGGCTTGATCCCAGTGGCTGAATCCGTCGGCGTCAAGTTGTTGCCGCCCAGGAAGAAAATCACTGTGATGCTGATGGGAAATCACTCGGCTGGGAAAAGCTCCTTTATCAACTGGTATGAACATTTACTGTTATAAGTACTCATATTGTGTCATGTATATATATATATATAATGCTACAGAGCAGTTTATCATTTCTCACTCTTGAGTTGTCATGTCTTCTTTTCTGGCTGGTCTGACTGTTTGAAACTCTGTTTAATTTGCTCCTGCTCTGCTTCCTTCATCTGTTCAGGTATGTGGAAGAACACATTCAGCGTACTGGAGTGGCAATCGAGACGCAGGGCTTCAGCTTTGTCACAAGTGGACGTAAGAGAGAGTCTCTCACTGTGAGTATGCCTGGGATTTCATGACAAACATTTTTTAAAATTTAGTCTCAGTCCATTCTGCAAAACATCTGACAGATCTGATTGTGTGATTTTTTTTTTCTACAGGGAAATGCTACTCTTCATTTATACCCGCACTTCAAACCTTTGCAAGAGTTTAAAGGTGAGCTTTTCAGATTGCTGTGCAGAGAATTAATTTGTGTGTTGCTGTTTGTCTTCTCTGGAAAATGCTTGATATTGCATGTGTTTCCTGTTTGGAGTCCAGTAAGTTATAAAAACACACAGTGGACAGTGTGGCAGCCAGCTTGCTGTTTGTGTTTCATGCAAACACTAACACACAATATAAGGGGCTGCTCCTGAAGATGTGTTGTGGTCACTAGGAATATTTCTTTTTCCTACTTCAATAATCAGATCTTCTCAAATTACTTTTTAGGTGTTTCCGAGTACCTGAGCACTGAAATCTGCACGTCACGGCAGAAACGGTTCAGCCTGGTGACGTTTGTCGATTCACCAGGCTTGGTGGACGGTGATATGAAGTATCCATTCGATGTGGACGAGGTTATTTTATGGCTGGGTGTGTCGCCGCTCCGTTCCAATCTTTTATAACTGTAATCAAGTCCCTCCTTCATTCTGACCTTTCCCCCACTGTCACTTCCAGGTGACCTCTGTGACCTGATTCTGGTCTTCTTTGACCCCATGGGTCAGGCTCTGTGCAAGCGCACGCTCAACATTGTGGAGAGCCTGAATGAGAAACATGGGGACCGGCTGCGCTTCTACCTGAGCAAGGCGGACGAGGCCGGAGGAGAGTCCGACAGACAGGTACACACAGCCACAGCCCGCTTTCAGCTTGTGATCCAACTTTTATTCTTATATGACCACGAGTTCCTGCCTATACAGCCAGTTATAGATAGCAATGTACAAGTATTTTATTCTCAAATTGCTGCTGGGAAATATTAAAAACTAATACTTCAAACTAACTGGGCCTTTTATGAATAGTGTGTTGATGAAAAATGTCTTAAACTTAGCATGTCAATGTCACCGACTCATGAAGGTGTGTGCGTACTCGCATTCATGTCCATTTAATAACAGATTATCCATGAATGACCGCACACCCAGTGGAGGTATTCTTTCCTTTTTCCCTGTTGACTTTTCTTTTCCTCCTGACCGGTTTTCTCAGCGGGTGATGATGCAGATTGTCCAGGAGCTGTGCAAACGACCAGGACTCAACAAATGTGGTTTCGACATGCCCACCATCTACATTCCTAATCCAAACAAGGTAGGACTTGTTCTTGCATTAAGTTGGTTGCGGTTGTTTAACATGCAAGCTCCTATATCTGCCTCCAACCTCTACTGTTGCTATACACTTTCCCTTTTGGTCGAAAGATGGTGATGATCACAACTCACTGTTGGTACATTTGAAAATCTAAAAACAAAAAAAATGTTGTCTTTGCTTTCAGCCAAGCCGCTGCGTCAACCAGGTCGAGGAGGTTTGTCGCACCATCGAGAAAACGATCAACCAGACGGTTCAGAATACACTCAATGCTCTGGAGAAGGACTGTGAGCTCATCAGCGAGGCCATCACGGATACCCTCACCAACGACCGGTGAGACAAACACCTTCGGTTATCGTTCATGCAGACATTACATCCAGCAGGTCGTTGGACTCCTGTGGTGTTGTGTCAATAATAACTCTGCTTCTCTGACTCGTAGGCAGACGGCCTATGAGAACCGTCGCGCTCGCTGTAAGAGCTGCCTCCTGACTCTGTTGGGCTTCAGCGTGCCGATGGCTCTGATGGCCTTAGTGGTGCTGGGCGCTTTGTCCCGGGAACTGCTGGAGGTGGCCCTTGGCCCCCAGGGCACAGAGACCCTCTCCCTCTACCTGGTGCGAACACAAGAATAAGTACTGTTCCATTCACTGCCGCATGACCCACATGTCGTCGATGGAATCTAAGCACGGCTGCCGTTGTAATCCACAGACTCCCATTGTGAGGATATTTGACACCCTTTCTCTGGAGCAGCGTCTGTACAGCTGCGGGGGGCTGGTGTTTGTCTCGTTCCTCTTCCTGCTCATCGCACGCTTCTCCTTCAGGTAACAGGAAACGTCCTTCTGCTCTACTGTTATCAGTTCATCAAGTGCAACCCCTCTTTTCCCTTTTCTCTTTGACTTCCCCTGAAATTTCACGTGAACACTTGTATTTCTTTTCTTGTGGTGCAAAGCTGGTGAAAATATGCAGTTATAATTGGAATGTTTTTTTTTTCCAAACTGTAGAGTCCATTGATTGATTTCTAAAATAAGATACTTGCAATTTTGTGATACTTTGAATTAAAAAGTTAAATCTAAGTTTCTAATATTTCAGGCTGACATTTTGCTTTGCACTTGTCAAAAGTTGTGATTCTGCAGCTGGGTTACTTTCATTTCCTCATGAAGACTCCAAAAATAATCGGTATCAGACAGGAAGTCTCAAATGTCACTGATTTGTGCTTTTATTTCCATGAAAGGTGCATGTGATCACAGGTTGTTTTTTTTTTTGTTTGTTTGTTTTTTTTACAGTTTCTGATTATTAAAAGTTCAGTTTAAAATCTTCCACATGCAACCTGACTGTGACACTGTCTCTTTTCAGAACACGACCGACTCTGTCTGGCAAACAGAAAAGGCAACTGCAGGAGAAGCTGGAGTACGTTCTGGAGGTCGTCAAGTCCAAGAAGGTTTGTGGCTCACCAAGAAGTGATGCTCACGATGAGCAGGCTGTTTCTGGTTGTAACGCGTCACTCTGTCCCTGTAGAAGAAGCTCTATGAAGAATACTTACGCCAGAGTGTCAGCGATCAGGACATGGACTTGTGAAGTGACGCACAATAAAGAATCCCCACAGCGGCTGAGGACCCGATGGAATCCTGGATTTCACATTAGCTGCCGCGTGGGGCTCCGTTACAGTGTATCTCTGCATTTGTTATGCGCACATGACACATTCACAGAAACCCATCCATGCACTGGTGCTTAGAGTACTATAAACCCTGTTTACCTATTAGCAGATGTTACCTCTCTACAAACTGTTACAGCACACTACCTTCGGATAAGATGAGCTTTTGTTACCGATCTCTTCCTCCTCGTGTTTGTACACATGAACTCTGTGCCTCTGCTCTTTTTCAGGCTTAAACCACTTTAAGATATTTAAAAGTTTCCAGCCTATTTATATTATTGGTGAACAGCTTGCAGCACTGGTTTGTGTGAGTCACTTTGTAAGAACTGCTGTTTTAATGGACCTTCACCAGCATTTTTCTACAGTTCAAATATCAGTACTTGGTATCATGAAGTAACAATACAAAGTGTTAATCCGGTTCACGCGTGAAAGTCAGTGGGTTAGTTAACATGGTACAATAATTATCCGCATAACACTCGCTGTTGAAGACTGTGAGCCAGCAATCTGAAGTGTTACCAGTGACCAATTCAACTTTTTGTATTTTCTTTCTACATCGTGACTGTGTTTTAAACAAACGAGTAAATAAAAAGGTAATGTCAAAAATCACTTGTGACCAGAGTCGTCGAGACGCAACTTCACGAGAAAACATTTTTCAGGCTCTTCACCGTTTTGTAGCAGCTAGTTTGATTACAAACGGACAAGACGGCTGCAGAATGCGGCAATATTGTTTAGATCAGATTTCCTGCTGTTGAAACCAGAATCGAAGAATGTCGTGTAAAAGGAGCCGAAGGCTGGAAAGTCGAGTTGACTTTGTTTTATAAATAGACATACACTTTGAGAGCATGAGTGGACAGTGTATCGACTGTTCTTACTGAGTATCAACAAGCTAAAAATATGTTTTTGTGTATCAGTGTTTCAAGATCTCTGCACTCTAACAACAAAGTTATTGCACAGCCAAAGCGTTTTTATTCAAAAGTGAATACAGGAAACAATAAATCCTGAGCAATTGTGTTTTTCAAGCAAAAAGGAAACAGGTGCAAAAAGGCAGAAGAGCAACAACCACTCCCTAATATTTTCACCAGTCACTCTGACCTTGTATTTTGTACAGTTTTATACACAACGCCAAGTAACAGGTGATCCAACGCAACTTCATTTTATATTATGGTTCATTTTTTAATCCGTCTTTTTAATGTCAGACTTTGTTGTTCTATTCAAGCCATACTTTTGAGGGCATCCCTACATCCCAAGCTGTGGGTGGATAAAATGTTTTAAATAATTTAATGGTATTTTAAAATGGGTTCAAATTTTGCCTCAGTGATCAGATTAGGATTATATAATCTCCATACAGGGCCTGGGTGTAGGAGCGAGTCTCAATAACTGACTCGTGGAGACTTTCATCTGACTTTAACCAGCTTAAACGCGGTGGTATGAGGGGCCTGACCGCTGCTGGTTGAGCAGGGACAGGCGTCTGGGAACAGGAAGGACGTTGACGTGTTTTCCGCAGGCTCGGACCGGGGAAAGTTGTTTCCTGAAGTTGACACCGCGCTGATAATTTCCACGCCAGAGCCCCGCTGCTGCTGCAGAATGACTTCGGGGTGCTTGTCGGACATTTGTTAGTTCTCCCCCCTCCGTCCCCACAAGTTCGCCCCCTGACGCGCCGCCGGTGAGCTGATGGAGCTGTCCGAGGGGGAGTCGAGCCCCGGGAGAGAGGACGGAGGTGGGTGTCTACCACACACCGCAGCGTTAAACTTTAACCTGCCAGAAGGAAACAGTGCCCGCTTCACGTGCTGGCTTTTACTATTTTTATTTTTAATAACGCCGACTCGTTACTCGCCCCCTTTGAAACCTGTTGCTGCTTAAGCGGATCTGCTCAGTTAACCGTCGGACGGCCTGTTGTTAGCATCGCTGACCGCTGAAATAAGCCCAGAGCAGCTAGCCGCTAGCTAACCGTTAACTTGTTGGTGTACAACCGGAGGTGCGTGGACCTTTAGAGAACACCGAGAAAGCAGCGTTTGTGGTCCACATAGAAGTCATTTAAACGCTTTGCACCGTCATTCCATTATTAATGCAATACAACCCATTGACAACAATAAGCTCAGTGATTGTAATAATATTGTAATTTATAGCACCAGTCCATCTATTTAAAGTAAACTTAAGATATTAAAAACAGAAACATCGAAGAGTAACTTAGTTTATTCACAGCATTACTTAAACTGGCCCAGATGGCATTTACAAAACATCCATTGAGTAAAATTACAGTTTAATATAAAGTAAATGTCCTCTTGTCACTCTTAATTCAACTTTTATAATGTTTAAAGTTACAGCTTCAAAAAGAAAAATAAACATTCATCATAAACACATTTTACAACCAACGAGATTTTCTTTTTAATGGGAATGAACAAAATACGTGACTGGCCCAAACCTTTGCGAATAGCCGTCCATTTCAAGTAGACTGCAGCCACAGAGTGTCCGAGTACTCCTTCAAGATGTCGTAAGAAGTAGTCAGAAACCTGTTTTTCTCTGCAGAGGCCAGCCTGCAGGCCCAGCTAGCCGAGTGCCGAGCTCAGGTTGAACACTGGCAGGGTGTGGCGACAATCTGCGAGCTGAGCAAACAGGAGGAACTGGCAGAGCTACAGAAACAATGTGATCAAGAGATTCAGTCACTCCAGGAGGCTCTCAGAGGTCAGTGTTTGTGTGTGACCGTGTCTTTGCGCTGACTTCTGTGTAATAAGTGTGGATTATGTGACGGTGCTTGTCGTAACGTTTTCTAAGTTTGTTTGACAAAGTGAATTTGGTTTTGTCACGATGCGATGGGAGAAATATTTAGGCTCCAAAACATGAACAGTGATTTATAGTGTTCTAGTCTCATCTGTCGTTACAGGGCCATTTGTACTGCAAAATGTAAGAAAGGTGAAGAAAGATGTAAGAAAGATGTGTATTTTATATGACAACTTTTATATGATACTGCGCGTTGTCGGTGTTTCTACAGGCTGAAAATAAGGCATGCTCATAAAATGTGTCAAATGAACAGTGGAAATTCACAGTGGATCAATAGAGATCAGCTTTGAAAAGACAGAGGCCCAGGCGCTAATCAGATCCTCTGTTTGTTCTCCTCAAATGTGTTTGACCTGTGCTGTCTTTGATTATCTTTGTCCAATTTTGTTTGGAAGCGAACTGAGACCGGCTTATTGAGCACCTCCACTTGTTTGGTTCCCTTCTGATTCCAGAACTGAAACAAAATAATGGAAGTTTTGTGGTAGTCTCGAATCATTGAATCAGTCATAAGAAAATATGATCACAGCTCTCTTGTTTAGTAATCCGAATCGTTTTAGAAAGAGTTGGAGAAAAATCATCGTTGTGCTCAGGTTGTACATGCAGTCGGTGTTTGCTTACTGTAGTCTGGCTTAAATGAAAACCTCGTTATTCGTTTGCCCCCTCCCCCCCAAAAACTACACTGCTGATAGTTTGAGGGTTAGGGGCATAGTCCATATACTTAGATTGGTTGTGATTGTGTGTTCATGTTGTGTTTTTAGAGACAGCGGCGCAGTATGAGGCCAGGATATCTGTCCTGCAGTCTCAGCCTGTTGAGTGGAGAAGACCAAGTGGACACAGCCTGGTCAGTGGGCCAGTGATTGTTCCCCTTTCTTATATTATTTGCTTTTTTTTTTTTTTTTTTTTTTTTGGACTCAATCTTATCTCTCTATCTCCACCTGTCAGACCAGTGGGAAGAAGAACAGAATGGACACAGGAGTCTCCTTGAATGATTCCCCGTCGTCCCTCTCCAACAGCCTGACGGAAAATGAGGCGGTGGGGTCCACAGTTAAAGCACAAGACCAACCTGCAGATAATGAGGCGGAGGGGGCTTCGCTTCCTCCAGAGGGGTATTTCTCACTGCGGAGCTGTGACTCTGCCTCGCTGTCCTCCTTCTCCTTGGACACTCCCTCCCTGCCCAGGAAGCTTCATGCTCAGGACGACACCGACTCGCTGGTCTCCACTGGAACATTGGTGCCCGAAGCCATATACCTGCCGCCTGCTGGACACCGGCTGGTCACGCATAATGACTGGGATGCACTCAACGCTCAGGTTCAGATTTTTAATGATTCACTACATTTTCTGACATTTTTGAAGTCTCACGTTTTTGTTTTTTTTTTAACAAGTCTGTGGTATATTCGATAGTTGTCAGAGCTGCGAGGTGAAGTGAGTCGGCTGCAGGCAGAGAAGGAAGAGCTGGAGCAGGAGCTGGAAACACAAACCAACCACACACACAAACAGGTAAGCTGCACTGCTGGTGTGTGTGTCCGTGTGTGCCCTCTCAAAGGCAGCGGATGTTTGTCCAGATCGGTTTGAAACAGACTTTCACACACGTTAATGCGTTTTTGTTCAGGTATCAATGCTCCAGTCTCAGGTCCAATCCTCCGAGGCCCTGCTGCAGGATTTGCAGAAATCTTTCAGCCAGTCACAGAATGCAGTGCAGAGCCGACTGGTGCGTAACTTCACAATGAGGAGATTTTATCGAGGGGAATATAAAAGATCATGCTCAAACTTTTGGAAAAGGAGAATTTGGAAGTATTCCTTGCTTAAAATGCACCTGAAAGGCTCAATCATCCCTCACCCTTCCCAGAACAACATGGATTTTCCTGCAATCGATCCCTTCTCCAAATTGCATTATTCTCTGTCTAGGCAGAGCTGTCCATGTCTCAGAGGAAGGTTTGCAGTGAGCTATCGAGGCTGAAAGGAGAAGAGGTTGAGGATGACGTACCGGACACCAGCTCGCCACTCGCATCACCCCTGCACGTACGATTAGCCTTTTTGAAATTTCACTTCCACTTTATGGTTGTACTGTCTAAGAAGAGAAATGAATCTGCAACTTCTGCAGGGGGCGCACTGTGAGGAGCGGCTTCGCATCGAGATCGTTAACCTGAGGGAGAAGCTCGACATTCGGACAGAGGAAAACGGTCTGTAGATTATTTTATTCTCTGGGGAATTTTCCCACGGACCGTCTCGACACTAACAATGTTTTTTTCCCACAACACTTCCTGTCTGCTCCCACTGTGGCTGCTGTCATCAGAGGTTTTAGACGGTGAGTGAACAACACATGCTTTATTATTAGACTGGTCAACTCGTTACCAGGTCTCATGATAACAACTTAGATTAAAACTGTTTAACCTTTCATATTCCTATATTCTGTCGTGTCAACTCAGTCGTGTTGCAGCACTGACTTTCAGGAGTCTGTTTTGTGATTGTGCGTGCAGTGCAGCTTTCCAGTTTGAAGACGGAGACGGAAAAGATCCAGGCTCAGAGGGACGAGGTCCAGACTGAGCTGCTGGGATGCCGCACTGAGCTGGAAGCCCTGCGGGTGGCGCTCTCTCATGTACAAGGCACCAACAAGTCTCTCAGCAGTGATAAGGTAAACTTTGCCTTCTCATGTTTGGTTGTCATGTTAATGCTTTTGCATATTTGCTTTTTGGGATAAGTTGATGAACACAAGCATTCAAGCATGCCAGGATACACAGTCACTTGAATGGTTCTTTTTATGATGCTACCAAGAGAAATGATCCCAGTCAGACTCGCTTATCTTACTCTTTCTGTGCCTGTGTGGCTGTCAGGCTGCTCTGCAACAACAATGTCTGGAGCTGCGAAGCCAAGTGATCAGCCTGCGCTCTCAGGTGGACACCACCCAGACTGTACAGAGAGACTTTGTCCAGCTCTCACAGTCACTCCAGGTGAAAATCACTGTCTGGGGGAAAAAGCCTTTTACCCATGAGTGAATGGAACTGTGCATTAACCCTGTCTGCACGAGTCTTTGCAGCCTGCTGAACCGGACTGTTTGCACCCTCAGGTAAAGCTGGAGCTGATTCGTCAGGCGGAGACTCTGGAACAAGTCAGGATGATCCTGGAGGACAGAGACAGTCAGGACAGCTCATTGCCTGCAGACATGTCATGAGTTTTTGAAGAACTTGACTGGGACCAAAAAGCACGGACCAAGATGAAACGACTCAGGTGTGACCTGAAGAGGTCAACTCGCCACATGAAACATGGAAGCTGTGACACAGCGATCACTGGAGAGACCACAGCTGGTGCTGTTAGCACTCTTATTCTGGAAATGTCTTCTTTGTTCAGTAATGACCCTGGAATGGTTGCTGAGTGACCAAAGTGATGACCATGAGTCAACGGACTTTTAAATACTTCGGTGACGCCTACATAATCTCACACTGTCCTTCTCACATCTAGAAACACAATTATTCTCCCGCTAATATAAACTGGCTGTTTACAAAACTGACACGATCCCAGCAAAACATTGAACTTTCCAACATTGTGCAGAAACCCCCCTGAAGCACAAATCACTGTGCAATAATGAAGCGATGCAAACAGAATTTCTTATAATAATTGCATCAAAGTGATATTTTTAGCAGAAATATATAGATTTTTAAAATTCTACCTAAGCGTTAACATTCCACCATTCATGTTTTTGAGTAATTACTTTGGGTGTTCAACAAAACTTTGTCAAAATGAATGAAGGAAAATGTGAAAGACGGTTTATACTTGTGGTAACATGTAGCTGTTTGTTTTAATGCACATTGAAAACTAAATATATTTGATGTCACACTGCGCTTTTTGTGTGTTGTCTTTGTTTGCTGGTGTGAGAGTAAACCCTTTTGTAAAGGTTTGCTTACATTAACATTGATGAATGAAAGAAGGAGCCAACATAAGATAAATTTTGCTGCATGGAGTATAACAAAGGACCTTGTTAGCTTCTGAGAGCACTGTGATTAACAGGAATGAGTCCACATATGTAGTTCTTTATAACATAGCTTTATTCTTTAAGAATAGAGTAAACACAGAATAGTTTTAATAACTCTGAACTATATATTATTTTCAGTACATACACAGAAAAAAAAATATTTGCAGCTTTTTTTTTGGTGTATTTTCAGATGGCTTATGTGTTTTCTTTTGTATTCTTGCCGCTTGAGGCCTTGATGGAGCGGCTTTTGGCGCGCTCCCACTGGGGTGGAGCGCTCGGCCTCTTCTCTCCATCATCTGTGTCTCGGTGCTCTTTCTGCATTCAGACGCTCTCTGATGCACTTCAACTCTAAACCTTTCCTGGAAAGACAAAACAAACAAAGGATGGTCAGCTACAAGTAGAGTTGCTGGGGGAGGACGTAGGCATTTTTGAGTGAAGTGACTTGGAAATGAAGTTGGACATTGGTGGGAAATACAGAAATTTGCATGTTGTGCAAAGTGGATTAACTATTACGAAATTTGAGCCAGCTGCCTTTGTGTTAAAGGAAAAAAAAGGCAACAACACACTAATCCTACCTGCCTCTCTAAAACCCACTCATTCCCAAAAGTGTAAACGGCAGCGGTTGCTGTTTTTCAAGGGACTTTATACATAGTAGGCACCAGCAACTACCTGAAGTCTTTTTGTTGCCTGGCAACAGCTCCGAGCCCAGAGATAGTCCTGCACACAAGGCCGCAATAAAAAGGCCCCCAGTTTCACAGAATCTTTTGCACAAACTTTCTTGGGAAATGCCAACTGTGGCGTGTGACTGCTAGAAACAGGTAAATATTGCACTCGATGGACAAGCCCTACCTACAATCTCACCTTTTCTTATTTGTACTTTGAACAAAAATGCAAATGCGTGTATATTCCGAATGTCCAACAACCTATCTGCTTGTTGTTATCTTGTTCACTACATTTGTCACATACTGGAAAAATGACTATGTGCAAAATGTATATGCAAACAAGACAAAATACTAATTGAAAACATGTGTTTAAACGCTGCGCAGTACAATATTGCTAGCAATACAAATCATGCTAATAGTAG
Source organism: Malacoctenus gilli (assembly GCA_032164315.1). NCBI lineage: Eukaryota > Metazoa > Chordata > Actinopteri > Blenniiformes > Labrisomidae > Malacoctenus > Malacoctenus gilli. Next base: position 6,034,603 of record JASSRZ010000065.1, read on the forward strand.
CATCAACATGCTAAATGCGCTTACAGGCAGGGAGGTCACGTAAATGACCCGGAAAACCTTTTCAAATACCCAAGGAAACAGTACATACAGCATAATACTAAGAAAATAAGCTTTTTTTTCTCTCTTTCTTTTTTCTTTCCTTTTTTTTTTGATAATGTTTGTTCATAAACTGCTACATTCAGGCATTAGATCAGGCATTTTCTCATAGACATGCATGAAGCAGGTTGCTAGAACCTTTAGATGGAGTCAGAGGAACACCTTGTTTAGTTACAGGGGATGTGTGAAGGGAGAACAGGTTTATGCTGGATAGTCATAGTACCAAAGGTGATCCGAGGAGAGGAACAATTAGAAAAAAATGGCACCAAACAAGAGATTAGAGGAAATAACTGTTAGGGAGGACAAAGGAAGAAAACATGGGATTATCAGTTAAAATACAATAAAATGGGAGATAAGTCAACATACACCATTCCATTATTCATTCATACTTTTATTGTGATTAATGGAAAGACTAGGAATATTAATTATTAAAGTAAATTGCATCCATCTGAATAGACTGTTAATGCTGTAATCATATTTTCTTTTTTACACAGTATGCACAATTCATTTGTTATGTGCGTTTTCCAATTGCACTATTTATACACTGATGCTTGTCACTTATCAAGATGATTGATAATGTGCCCAGTTTTATTATTTATACACTAGTATAGGAAATTAACTGTTAAAACAGGCTGGCCACATCTGACAGCTCAAGCCTGGATCAGTGTTGTTAGGTGAAGCTCATGATGTCAGCCTGTACGTGTGTGCACATCTGTATGAAGAAAAAAGCTGAGAGACAGAACAGGACCGCATATTGAACTTACCCTCCAGATATGTGCGAGCCACAAACTTCAGGAGCTCATCAATGAGGATGACTGGGAAGGAGAGCTTCAGCACCATCATCCACTGCTCAACATTCAAGTGGGTGAGCTTGAAGATCATCTGCAGGTCAGAGGAAAAACACATTTCAGAGGTGATACAATGAAACTGCAAAAAATATATGGTTAAAAAACAGTTACTTGATTTAAACAATTGTCAGTACAATAAAGTAATATATTAATATGAGTATCCGTTTTTTCTTTTTAAGTTTTTAGGATATGAAAACTGTTGCTTGTTGCCTTTGTAAATAAGTTGTAGTTTGAAGCTATGACCACAAGGGGTCAATGCACATCAGTTCAAACTCCTACTGTACTTGTTCCTTTTTTAATTGAACCACTTTAACCTCCTTTTCATTCACTTCGCTCAGCAGCGATCCACTCCAATTGTGAGAATGTGGGGGGAATGCATGAAAGTTGAAGAGGTCACATGGTCACCACGCGCGAGGAAATGGAGTGTGTATGGAAGAGGAGGAGGAGCAGAAGGAGATGAAGGCTGTGGTGCAGGTAGGCCAGACTCACGGGCAGGGGGTCGACGTAGATGATCATGAAGTGAAGGGACATGGAGAGGCTCATGGCGCCCACCAGCCAGAGGTTGCTCCAGGGAGGCATGCGCAGCAGGGACTGATTCTCAGACAAACTGGGAGGGGAAGGAGGGAGGAAGAGGAACCGGCAGAGGAAGGACATGGGGTTGGATGGCAAGGGGGAGGGGTACGTTAATGTACTGTAAGACTGTGGAAGAAATATGAAAGATAATGTCTGTCTGGTCGTGAATGCATGAAGAGAAACGTGTTTAATCATGTCATTTTTCAGTGAGTCCAAATTGCATAACCTCCCATTATTTCTATCTGTATACATAATGAATTATAAAATTGCTTCAATATAAAACTGCTGCTAGACACTCGGGACTTTGAGGATAATAAATGTATTTGCATGAGTTTCTATGTATTCACTATCTAATATGTTTAATTGAAGGGTGCTAACAGTGTGCTACATTTCACCCACGCGTCTCAATTCACAGCTGTAAATACCCACAGTGCCCCCCAGGTGCTCAGTTAAGTCAGACCTGTTCAGAGCGTTGCACATTTCGATGGTGACCAGTACAGACAGAGCCATGGTCATTGGCGGCGCGGACTCGAACACCTCGCAGCGGATGTCGGTGAAGTCCTCGTTGTCCTCGCTGCACTGCATGAAGTGGGACTGAAGAGGGAGACAGAAATTTGAAAGATGAAATAAATTGTTCTGGTTTGATTTGATTTGAACGAGTTGTGGATATGTTGTACCGACCAGCTGGTGGAAGGAAACCAAAGGACCTTCATCACAGTACAGGAACCACCAGGCAGCTGCCGCAACAGTTGCAGCACCAACATAACCTGCAAGAGGCGACATTCTGTTCATAAGTTGCCCCTAGTTTTCATCCCTAAGCAATCACACTTGGTGCATCATAAAAAACTGTGGACAGCACGATGAATACTTGTTATAGATGCTACAATGTGTGCACAAATGCTGTTTCAAGAAAACTTTGTAACACTGCAGTAATTTTATTGAATTCGGAGTGAAAAAATTGCATGAACCTACCACCAATGGCCAGGTATCTGAAGAAGAGCCAGCCAGAGATAAGGGGCTCTTTGGGGGAGCGGGGGGCTTTGCCCATGATGTCCAGGTCAGGGGGGTTGAAGCCCAGCGCAGTGGCAGGCAGACCATCAGTCACAAGGTTGACCCAGAGAAGCTGGACGGGGATCAGGGCCTCGGGCAGACCCAGGGCCGCAGTGAGGAAGATACTGAAGTTGGCAAAGAGAGAGAAGGAAAGGGGGGACAATTTTACCAATGTCCTGTGTAGTTGAAACAAGGCACATTTTGGTGTGCTGACAGGGAGGAACAGAGTTGTGGCCTCACCAGACGACCTCACCGACGTTGGAGGAGATGAGGTAGCGGATGAACTGCTTCATGTTGTTGTAAATGGCTCTGCCTTCCTCAACGGCAGACACGATGGAGGAGAAGTTGTCGTCAGCCAGGACCATCTCAGAGGCAGACTTGGCAACGGCAGTGCCAGAGCCCATAGCGATACCAATCTCTGCCTTCTTCAAGGCAGGGGCATCGTTCACTCCGTCACCGGTCTGTTTGAAGGATAGAAAGAAATTGGGAAGAAGTCATCGTACTGTTTTTGTTTGTTTGTTTTTGTAGTAAATTAGGTTTGTGATAGTTGTTGTTGTGTCTTCTCTCACCATGGCCGTGATCTCATCGAAGCCTTGCAGGAACTCCACGATCTTGGACTTGTGAGATGGCTCCACTCTGGCAAAGCAGCAAGCCTTCCTGACAGCGTGTTTCTGGTCATACGGAGAGAGGTCGTCGAACTCGCGGCCAGTGAAGGCTTTGCCGGTCACATCCTCATCTTCTGAGAAGATGCCGATGCGGCGGCAGATGGCCACAGCTGTCCCCTTGTTGTCGCCTGGAGGCGGCAGAAATGCAGGTTTGTATCTTTCTTTTCCCTACTGTGCCAAACACTTTTTTTCACAAGAGCAATGCCACCTGTGTAACTGACCTGTGATCATGATGACACGGATGCCGGCAGCCCTGCACAGCTCGATGGAGCTCATGACCTCTTTGCGAGGGGGGTCGAGCATGCCAACACAGCCCACGAAGGTCAAGTCCGTCTGAGGACGAGACGGGATGTCTGAGCTTGTTTGCCCCTGTAGCCTCTAAATGTTTCCTAATCTGTTCTTATCTACTCACCTCGTAGTCTGCAAACTTGGTGGAGTCCTCCAGGTTCATCTCTTCTTTCTTCAGAGGTGTGTCGCACGTTGCCAGAGCCAAACAGCGGAGGGTGTCGCGCCCGGTGCCCCACTCCTTGATGACGGACAGGATGTGGTCTTTGACTGGGCCAGTGAGGGGGACACGGTTGGTGCCCACACGCACGAAAGAACAGCGATCAATCACACCCTCTGGAGCTCCCTGATGACACAGGGAAGACAAATGTTCAGTTTTTCTCAATCAGAAAAATAATTCCTGTCTAAAAGGTGCATTTTTATTGAAATCCATTGTCAGGAGCTCACTTTGACAAACATTTTGTTTCCCACAGGGGCTTTGGCAGACTTGGCGGGAGAGCAGTACACTGACATGGACTTTCTGTCTCTGGAGAACTCGAGCGTGAACTCCTTCTTCATCAGCTGTTTGATGACCTGTCGGAAAGTGAAAGCAAAAGAGGTAAATTAAATTTGCTCCTCCAATGATTGGTAAATATAGCTGCTTAACATGAAATTGAAAAATTGAGCACTTTGATAATACCATTGATTTGGACGCCTGTTGTAAGAGAACTCATAACTGCGAGATCTGTGATGGACTTACGGCACAGCAGGCGTTTGCTCGCTCCACCTTGGACAGACCACGCACTTCAGTGTTGAACACGTTCATCTTCTCCACCAAACAGGACAGGGCCGTCTCGGTGGCCTCTCCCACTTTTTCATAAATGCCTTTGGACTAAATGATAGAGAGAAACCACAAGGTAACCAGAGTGAGCATGGTTTGTGGTGAAAACTTCACACAAGCAGATCAAAATGTATCTTCTGCTGACCTCATTGTAGTCCAGAGAGGAGTCGTTGCACAGGGCGCAGATGGTTGCCAGCTCGACCAGCCCGTCGAACTGTCCGCATTTCACAGACCCTCCATTTCTTGTACTGTAAATGTTTGAAAAACACCAAGTCTTGGTTGGCCTTTTAATTTCTGTAATGTTGGGTGTAGTTGAATTGTCAGGGTTTATTTTGAACTTACACCTCTCCCTCGGGGGTGTACTTGGAGCCTGAGATGTCAAACTGACCGAGGGAAACGCTGTCGCCATCGACTTTATCGATGATGAACATCTAGAGAAACGAGTTGGAAAACAAAGTTGATGTACATGGTGCTTTTTTTCTAACTGCAAGTTGATTTACGTGTGTGTGTGTGTGTGTGTGTGTGTGTGTGTGTGTGTGTGTGTGTGTGTGTGTGTGTGTGTGTGTGTGTG
>JASSRZ010000065.1:6089868-6117919 GCA_032164315.1 Malacoctenus gilli
ACACACACACACACACACACACACACACACACACACACACACACACACACACACACACACACACACACACAGACAGAGCTCTGGTGGTTTCACAGAGCCATGGCTGCATAAACACGCCGTGCAGATGGAGGTGATTTTCTCATTAAACTGCAATGTAACTTTTCCTGTTGTCTGCTGGAGGTGTGCCTGGGCGGCTTTTACACAGATTCAGAAGGAGAGCAACAAGTAGGAACACCCATGGTAAATATTTGGATCACAAAGGGTGGACGGACAGATGAGCAGGCTTGAGGCGAGACTTCGAGATACAAATGAATCCATCAGGTCCATGATTTGCTCTGTTTTTCAGACCAGCCAGGCTTCTCTTCCTTTAACGTGGAGAATGGACAGAGATGCACTGGTCAGTTGAAATTTACTGGGGTTATTTTCCCACCCCAGATTACCAGAGAGCGCTGCACAGTCTCCAGATGCAAGGAGTCAATATCTGTGCTCCTGCTGCGCCCAATTGTTGAGTTACAGTCGGCTACAGTCAAACCACACACCTGTTCCACCAGCAAAGACAAGCGAGACGCGAAATACACACCTTGAAGGCAATGTCATAATACTCGTTAACAGAGGCGCATCTTTCCAACACATATTTTGACGTGCCGTTTTTGGTCTGCTTGTCCGTCAACGATGTCTTCCTTGAGGACATCGCAATGCCAAGAGAAAGAGTGGAAAAGGCTGAGCAGCCGAGCCGCAGCTGGTCTCCGGTCCGCGTCCAAGAAAGGCGCGCTCAGTGTCTGAGGGTTGTCCGTGCACTCAGTCCCGGTCTCCGCCAGCCTCCAGCCCCTCCGCTCGCATACTGCGTGAGACCACCAAACGACCAGCAAGGCGCTTCCCCAGGAAAAAACAAAACAAAAACAAACAAATAATGAAAAAAAGAAAAGAAAAAAAAACCCCAATCACACCTCACTGTGTCACTGAAAGGCGATCAAAAACTTGACCAACATTCGGCGAAGGCGGCGGCGGCGGCGGCGCCCTGGCGTCTACATCCAACAGTCAAGAAAGCAGCAGTGACACACAGGCGGAAACATTTCTCTGATTTCGCAGAGCGGAGCGGTGCATCCTGGCGTGGGCAGATGATTAACTGAGTAGCTGTGAGAGGACGTCGACGGCTCCGGCGCGTGTGCGTGTTATTTCTCCCCCCCCCTCCTCAGGAGCGCAGCCCCGGCGCGTCTCTCGCCGTCCTCGGAAATCTGCAGGGGTCACTCGCGCCGATGGCTGACTCATCTGCCACAGGTGGTGCTCGATCACTGGGAGGGTCAGCGAGGAGTCGCACACCCGGAGAGGAGGCAGGAGCGTCGGGGCGAACACACTTCATGTAGATGCGAGGGATAATTGGCACAGTCTGTCCTGTGAACCAAAAAAAAAAACGGCGCGTCTGCGGATCTTCGCGCGAACACTGACGCAAAATCTTTTCGCAAGAAACTAGCTGACCTTTACACAGGCTGTGTCACACATTCACAAAAAAAACCCATATTCTCAAAGCCATTTTGGGGGGATCAGGAATTGATTCCCAGAATCTGTCAGTTCTTTCTGAACTCGTGCGAATGATCCGCTGTCACGGCATCACGGATCAGTCTCTTTTATCGAGACGATTCTAAAAATACACCCGAGCTCTTCATTTAATTAGCATGTCATAAATGTCTTGCTTTCACAGACTCCCAATCAAGTCTGAGAGCGCCTCTTGCGTCAGTGTTTGTCGCCCCCTGGTGGTCAGGAGCGCGGGGCGCGCGCGTCTCCGCTGCTGTCTGCGGGGACTGAGTGACACACGGTCAGAGATCAGTCATGTTATATAACTGACATGCAATCATATGAACTCATCTGTCCCTGTCAGCGAAGTCCTGCTGCGGGCGGGTAGCGGCTCGCCCTCCGGCCAGTGCAGCACATATATTTGTTCATGGAGCCGAGTGAGTGGCCGCTTTCATCCCGAGCGGGGGCTCACTGAGATGAAAACGCTAACAAGGTGAGTCAATTTGACATTTCGTATGGCTGAAACTGCTCCGTCAGTCACATCAGCATCACAGATGGACTCCCAGCTCTCTGTCTCTGAGTCTCCTGCTCACCGCTTTTCTCATTGAATGCCGTTTCAAAGGCTGCAAACAGGAGGAGGTGCGCTCGAAACGCTTCATTCTTCAGTCACCTTTAGGGTCACTGGAAGTGGCGTCGATCCCAGCAGACTCTGGATGAAGGGCAGCAACACGCTGGGCGAGTCGTCAGTACATCGCAGGTTCGTTTAACGACAATCGCTCTCACGTGCATTAGATTGCAGGGACCGAAAATCCATCTGCTCCGATCCAACGCGTTTCCTTCTGCTGTGACACAACAGCCGTAACCATAACACAACACAACCCTGCCACAGAGGCCGAAAGCAGGCAAAAAAGACACTCAATTTCACTTGCCAATCCATATTCCCGCCATCCAAGCATGAACCATCGAACAGAAAGTACAAACACTGAATGCATTTCCACCTTTTGTGCATCAGAGGAACTTTAATTTGATCACCTCCACCATGAAGTATCGAACTGACACCCAAAGACACGGACGGGGACGTGATGGTGACAGGTGCGCCGGCGCCGACTTAAAATCCCGCCGTCTCAACGCGGCAAAGTGACACTTTTTTGGTGCAACTTTTGAAGGGTTTTGCGAATCTGGAATTTCACGCTAATGCACGAACTTATGCTGATGTGAGGAGGCAAAGCCAATTCATACTTTCCTCGCATATTTTGGTCCCCCTCACTGCAACACAGTTATCAGCGTTGCTGCGTGAAAAACAGTCATTGTCTGAATGAATCGTGCATCCCCACAGTTCGTTTGCCTTTTGCCTGCATTTGTCACACAACCCAAAAAACACGCCCTCCCTCCAAATTGTCACTCAGCCTGAAATTCTACTTGTTCAAAACAGCGCTGTTACAAATATCCATCAGCGAAGCGCCCCCTGCCATGACATTCATTAGCTGTGGTCTCTTCTCTGTAATTTAATCATAGTGTTGGCATCATTAACCAAAATAATGTGCCCTCTATCAAGCACTCCTCCCCTCCCTTTCACAGTGCTAAGAAGTGTAATGAATGCAGCGAGAAAATGCAACATCCCACAGCGGAGAGCGCCACTGATTCATGCTGCACTTCACCGACACACTGAGCGAGTCAAACGCTCCCCGGCGCCAAAACAGAGACGATTTGGTTCACTGCGATGTCACGACATCAGCACAGACAGCCCATCGCAGTGACACCTCCTCCGCGGTGGAGTGAAGCCAGCGGAGGAAAAAAAGGGTGGTGGTGGTAGGGGGGGGGGCAAGGAAGAGAGGACAAAAGAGGGTGGGAAGTTTCAGGGTTGGAGTTTGTGTGTGTGTGTGTGTGTGTGTGTGTGTGTGTGTCTGTGTGTGTGTGTGTCTGTGTGTGTGTGTGTGTGTGTGTGTGTGTGTGTGTGTGCATGAGTGTGTGTGTGCAGGACAGCACTCACTGTGAAGCCAATGCCAACGGTGGCAGTAAAGGACCCTGGGATGAACTTGCCCTGGTCGTACTGGACGAGCAGAGACGTCTTGCCAACTCCACTGTCCCCCACCAGGATGGTCTGCAGGGGGAGAGAGAGAGAGAGAGAGAGAGAGAGAGAGAGAGAGAGAGAGAGAGAGAGAGAGATGATGATGCTGTGGCCTCAGTCGGGGCCTGAGGATGGTGCAGTGTGTGGGTGGGCACAGAGTGGAGGTTACTGTACATAATCATCTGTTGCTCGCTGTGGCCTGTGATGTTGCGTGACAGCTGGCGGTCGACTCAAGGTCTCCAGGACAGAGGAACAAGTGTAACTTCAGCCTGTCACTGTTTGTGTTTGCGTGTGTGTATGTGTGTGTGTGTGTGTGTGTGTGTGTGTGTGTGTGTTTTCCTTTGACTTCTTTCAGTCACAAGTCACACATTATCATCAGCAGTGGCCCAAATTTACAAACTTCAGCACATGTACAGCACAGGAGGGAAGCAACGTGTTGCAGCTCTTTTTTTTTTAAACTTCTGGGTTTCGGTGTTTTAGGAAGGACCGGGTTCACGTTCCTGCAGCTTTATTAGTAAAAAAATGTCAATCTTTAAAACTACTTCCTAAATAAATAAGAAGGCAATAAAAAGTGGGAGTAAAATATGCATAAGTGAAATGAATATTTTACTCAGTCAAGGAAATAAGCACATATAGCTTTGACAGTTTCGTAATTGATCACTTTCAAAACATTGAAGACAATTAAAGTTAGAATGAGATACAAAAACTCCCTTTGAAAACAATCCTGAACGAAGCGTTTTTGAAATCAAAGCTAAACTCCTAAAACAAAACATTAACTTTGAGTGAGTGAAGAGCTTTTTTTCCCACCAGTTGTAAGCAGATAAAAATTCAGACCTCATTCTCGCAAATACACGTACACGAACAAGGAAGCATCGGTGCCCGTGTGGCTGCTGTCGGCGCTCATGGCCCGGGGTCACGTCGATTCCTCGCCGCAGAAGGGACCTGCTGATTTGCCACCCCGGCTCTGGACATGGGCATCGACTGGCCTTGTCGCCATGGTTATCGTCTCACTGGGGGCTTGTGTACCCAGCCTGAAGCTCCTTGGCAGCAGATGCTTGCCTGTTTTGTTGACATTTATCACCCCCCCCCCGCCCCGCACACACACGCACACACACGTGTGCACACACAGACGGATGCCACTTCTCCTCCTTCAGCAGCAGGCCCGACCCCACTGCCTGCGTCTTATCTGCAGCCTCTAAAAGCTCTCATACGGTGCAGCGTGACAGCACGCAGGGCTCTGACGCCGGCGATGCATTCGCTTTAATCACCCACATTCATGTTCCGCACATTCGATTTGCTCTCTCGGTTGAAAGCTCAACTTTGTGACAGTTTGAGCACACATACAGGAGGGAAAAATTGCAGGGTATCTGCTTTCTTGAAGTGGATTTATCTCGCCGGGTCTTTGAAGATGGAGCCCACTGAAACGCTGAGCGCAGCAACAATCTACAAACTGCGAATGTATAAGATGCTGGAAAACCTGACTGCAAGCCTTTGAAACAAATCACGGGGGATTAAACCCGGCTGAAAAACAGCTGATCCACACCGGTCTGCTCAGCACCAAACCACAACACGTGTGCAACTCATATGTTGAGTTTTAGATTTTATATTTTATTGGATTACTATTACTCAATACAAGTGGTGGACTCAGTAAACCAGCATAGACAAACATCTGGACCGAGTTCAGCTGATTTTTTGCTCTGTTTTTGAAAACAACAGCTCAAGCCTTCTTTTATTCCTGAATACGCTGCTTCACAAGAAGTGAATCCTGTGGGTGCCTGCTGACGTTGCTTCTCGGCGGGGAGACGGGAACGAGCGGAGAATCATCCCCTGAAACGCGAATAGTGCAGACCAGAGGCAGAGCCGCAGCTGTGGCGATGACTCAGGACCTCAAGGTGAGACCGCGCGGCGTTCAGGTGGTCGGCGTTAAATCGGCACATTACTATTTCATGGCTGCGGCATTAAATGTTGATGCCAGCGCATGTAAGCACTGTTAGCGGGCCTGGTGTTTAAGAAGAGAGCAGCGACACAGGAGGAAGGCGCATGGGAACAGATGGTGAGTGTGTGTGTGTGTGTGTGTTTGTGTTGGAGAAAAGATGAAGGTGGGGATTTTATTGTGGCAAAGGCCTTTCAGCTCGGGTTGGGAGAGAGAGAGAGAGAGATGCTGATGATGTCGCCATGGCAACATGAGATTTCTTTTATTGCATTACAAATGTGTCACAAAAACAACTTTGGTGCACAGAAATCTGAGATTTCCCTTCCTACGTAAACTGGTATATTTTTGACCGTCCGTCCTCTGTGACTGTCCACAGTCAGGACAAACTGCCGTCAACGTCTTTACACCCCGACAGCTTTGACTGAAGTTGTCCTGACAGGCTGGTTATCGAATGTTCTCTCGCATGCAAGCTTCAAATGTTTGCCTAATGTTGTGCGCCCTCATTTTCTACTTTTCACACCGAGGTGTTTCTTATTACACGTTTTCATAAAGACGACTCTTAAAACGACTTGACTCGATTTTTTCCGGCGCCAACTGCTTCGTTCCAGCCTGCAAAGAAGCTGGCGCATCCGTTATCTCGTGTGCTCCGTCGTCCCTGGCAGTCTGCGCCTCGGCAAAACAACAAATGTAATCACAAATTTAATTAGCGAGGAGGTGGGAGCTCCTTCTTGGCTCAGGACAATGCAAGAGTTGTTCCACAAATATTCAATTGTTGAATTATTGAGGCCTCTTGGAGGATCGAGCAGCGATCAAACGACTGGAGGAGCCTCAGAGCAGCGGCAATAAAACCCATGATGTGTGAGGCTTGTTGAGATCAAGCTTTCAGTTGCCTCTCCTAAAAATCTGAGGATGGATGACTGTTGTGACAAAGAAGACAACGAGCTGAAATTTAAAAATATGTGTGAACTTTCATTACATCAAGTAATGAAGTCAAATCACCATTTACTGAGAGTAAAAAGTACTATCGCAGTAGTCTTGTGCTCATAGCAGCACTACTGCATTGCTGGTGTGACACTTGAGCTGAGAAACTTCCTGTTTTAAAGGAGTGTTTAATAAAGTTTAACTGATCACTTGATAGATACCTTGTGCGTTAGTTCTTCATTATAAGGGAAGCTTGGCTTCTGGACATCCTCCGCGTCCGAGTCCACCGCAGACGAGCCGTACGCGCTGTCCGAGGAAACCATCCCCCTCGCCTCGTATAAGTCCTCCATACTGATCATTTTAAACATCGAAGGCTCGCTGAACACAACCACATGAACGCAGTGATCTGCTGTTTTTGTTCATAAAAAAGCTCCTCCCTCTCTGCACGTCTCCTTTACGTCGAACTCTTTACATCTGCATTAAAGATGTTTTACATGACACTGACTTCTGAGCGTAAACATGCGTAAAGCTGAATATTTATGTGAAAGAGAACATGGAGGCTTCGCTTACACTATTTATGAAGTGAACCGTGTTGAGCTTTCTTTATACAAGGAAGTGACAAAGTGTTCAGCACCCTGGAGAGCACCTCCGTTTCCTTAAGATGTATCATCCGCTTTTAAGGAGAAAGAAAAGAAAACCTTGGTAAACAAAAACACGTTTAAGTCTGATACGTGTTAAAGACAAGCGAGAAAAAAAAAAGGAAATCGAACATCGTGGCAAATCTTTAAGTGTTTTTTAATGAGTCATCATTCTGGATGTCTATACGAGGAGCTTTTCCAGAGACAAACAGTGACAGGCTGAAGTTCCCAGCTCACATAAGAGCCCACAATGACTCACCAGCTGCTGGTCGCAGCAGCGCGGACAGACGCCTCCACCACCCTTGCGAAAACACAGAGGGGTCTTGCTCCGCCGAGAGACTGAGCAGGTGGGCCGATCGACGCGACACAATTAAGACAGTAGTTCCAAACAGTGACGAGTGCTCATGAACGCACAACACACACAATTCCTCACAAACCGGATAGAAAAATAACGTTTATTACACCCGATATTCTGCTCTGTGGTCTCGATAAAAGTGGGGCTTCACTGAAGCAACTGTGCTGTGCAAGGTAAACAAGGTCACTTGAAAAAACTCATGGTGGCCACTCTAGTTGAAGGACATGAACGCTTGCATAAAACGGAGGAAAAAACCCAAAGTGAGACACGGACTGGGGCTTTTTTCTCGAGGCTCTGACAAGACATTAATTGCACATCTCTGGAAGCTCCGATCGTAAACAATTCATTGTTTCCACACAAAAGGCAGCTCAGATTCTCCTCTTTACACTGAAATAATGCGTACAGTGAAATGTTTATCATTTCTGGAGGCGGTGCACTTTAAAATGTTGACAAGAAACACACCGAAGTAGTGAAATTTCTGAAGCAAACAGTGCACACAAACACCACAATCTTGCATACTGAGCAGGGACAATATTCCACAATGGAAGGACTGGTTTCAGCTTTTTCTGGGAAATACTTGACGAGCCTTTTTTTCCCCCCAACACATTCATACGGGAACCAGGGAAAACGCAACTGAAGCAAACAAAAACATAACGAGACAAACTGCTCATCATTCAACAGGAAGTTGTGAGTCATTTTTGGGTTTGACCAGTTAAAGAGAGGTGTGGAAACAGAAAGGGAGCCACAGATTTGATTGAGACAGGACAAACCTGTCACAAAATTATACCCTTAAGACAGAGAACTGTTGGTAAACAAATGTGTTGAAAAAAAAACATATTGTCTTGCAAAAACGGCACAAGAATACACCAGGAAAGACACTAAAGATGAGTATACTGCCGTCTGTCGGCCCACAATCCCGATTTGCTCGATGTCTTTTAGATCCAGTTTTGGTCTGCACCACATGACAACAGAGACGACCGGTTCTTTTGCAGCAATATGAATTTTTGCTCTGTTCATTTTACAGCAAAATGTAAGAAGTTGTCGTTTCAAGAAAACCTTGTGGACACATTTCTTTGATCTTTCTAGGTTTGCTTTTGTTCATCCCAACATTGAAACATTTAAATCTGGGGACCAAAACAATAAAAATCTTCCATCAATCGCGCTCCACTTCCTTGCCTGTTTTGGAGCATATTGTGTATCATATACTAATGTCAGAAGGTGACAAATTCCTCATTGTGATGAAAATCAAGCATCTTTTAGTCAAAACTTCCATGTCCGCAGCCGTCCAGGCACTTCCTTTGACCGAAAAGACAGCAGGGTGGTGCGATTTTATCTTATGCAACAATAGAAAAGACGATGACAGAATAGATCATCGGACACAATGAAATGCATCAAGAAAACGATGTGTTCAACGATGAAAATATCACATTAAACAGAATGAAGAATCAAAAGACCTCCCTCCTTTTCCTATCTCCTTCCGAACCAAGTGTCGCCTGAAGCGTCTGTGCAGCAGGAGGTGGAGGTATGTGCCGGCTGTAGAGTAGAGTCGTGACCTGTCCCGTTCGTTTCTACTTCCCACCCTGCAACCAAGTGACCTTTGTGTAACATCTTGGCCTTACAGTAAAGTGCACTTCATCCGTCTGTTCCGTTCGCTCACATAATGATGCTTCAAAACAAGCACAGTAATACGATTCAGAGGTTCCAACTCTCCCCTGAAATGAAGACAGGACACAGCACAGAGCAAAAGGGGGCAAAAGAAGGTCAACGCGAGGGGAGTTCACACCTGTGCAGAAGCAGTTTCCACCTCTTTCACAACAATCCGCGTGGCGTTCAGGTTCAGCAAACAGTGGTACAAGTCTTTGTGCAAATTCCCACCAGTCATGCTCAGCTCCCTCTTCACGCAGAGTGTCACAGCTCCTCAGTGCAGCAATCGTTGCTCTCGATGTGCCGTTGAGATCCGAGGGGACTTCAGAGACGATACAAACATTTGTCTACAAGTCTCCGGCGCAGGCCCGGCTCTCCCGCGGTCTTCCTGTGCGCACGTCAGAGTTCCTCTGCTCTCGGGTTGCTACCTGATGCGACCGTTGCTTTTGACGGGGCCCAGTTCAGACTTGGGGTCCGGGGACAGCGAGCTCCAGGCGGTCTTGGAGCACAGTGCCAGCGCTGGGCAGGAGGAGGGCTGCGTGGCGCACAGGTCGCCACTCACCCAGAAGGTCCGAACGCTCTCGTCCACCCACGCTTCGAGCGGCTGGCCCACCAGCTGGGCGTTGAGGTGGGCCGCCTGCAGGGCGGGCTCCTGAGGAGGCAGCTTCAGCACGGAGCTCAGCTGCTGGAAGCTCTGCTCCAGGTACATGTTACCTGGCGGGCCTAAGTGGAGCCAAGTGTCTTCTTCTGGAGAGCAGGTGAATGTTTTGAAGAGGAAGAGAAAACACAGAGAAACACGTCACCGACCCAATACATGAAAAATAACTCCATTGACATAAATACAGGCACCATTTGTGTAACCCTGCCCAGCATTTCCCTTCTTTTGTAGATAATACAGACAGTACAGCACCATCATGTAAGATAATGCTTTTTTATACTACAGCAGCTTTGATGTACTTGTTCAATAACCCACATACTTCTTCCTGGTGCTGAGGTTTGATGCCAAAAACACAACACTCAGATCTACAAATAGGATCCCGAGACTACCTGCTATAAATAAGGTAAAAACACCTTAACTGAAAACACTTTCCTCCTATTTTCGCCTGAACTGTGACCACTGAGTGCTGTGAATCAGTGTCTCACCTTTGCGTAACGGCTCCTTATTGTTAAAGGTCAATGGCATGACGAGGAAGCGAACTTCCGCCACGCGCTCCCACTGTCTCAGCACCCGAACCGTCCACGTGCCGGGCCGGAGCGGGTGCTGCAGCGGCGGCTTGTACTGGGTGTACTCTGCGTCCACGTCCACGGTGATGTCGTAGGACGAGGCCACCACCAGAGCGGGGTCGATCCACACGACGGTGGCCGTGAGGTTCGGGCCGTGCGCCCACTTCTGGACGGCCAGCGGCTCGTCGAAGGGGCCGATCACACCGCCGAAGTTACGGAAGATCCTCTCTTTGGGGTCCCAGTCGGTGCCGATCTGTCAGGGAGGCAAACAAACAAACAAACAAACAGGCGTGTCTGATGGCAGAAGTCCCATGTTTGACTTTCAACATGCAATTGGAGACAAAGCCAATTAAAAAGCTTTCCTTTCAAATATTAACATCTATTTTTTCAATTAAGCTACAAAGTGCAGTTTTGGCCCGATCCCACCCCGATAACGTCACCCCAATTTCTCCATATCAGCAGAGGATCACATATTGCAGCACTTTCCTTGTGGTTTTTCGTGTTCTTAAGAGTGTAAAAATGAAGAGCATCCTGCTCCGAGAGCACTTACTTCCAGGTTCTTCAGCCTCTCAAACTCTTTCAGGTTTTTCTCAAGGACGAGCGTGGCTTGAGGCACCGCCCACATCTCGAACGTCTCCCGTTCTTTAGATCCCGCTGCCTGGACCTCCTGATGAATCAGGTAGCCTTGGAAACGGTCGTCGTAAAAGTATAAATGCACAAAGAGAGGGTGGCCGACTGGTTCGAACCTGCAGGGAGAGATTGAATGCAAAATGAATCCACTGGATCAACGCTCGAGCTTAACAGCCTTCCGAAACAGTGACCAACCTGCAGGTCTCCATGTTGCTCTGAGTGGTCGTCAGGGTCTTCAGGCCGAGGCGAATGAAAGCAGTGTACGCCGTCAGCGCCACGTCACTGAGAGAGCCGATCCCGTCCAGCTGCTCGAACAGATTCTCCCAGTAAGCTTTGAGGGCCACCGTTCCCGGGGCGTACTGCCCGTACAGGTGGGTGTCCAGGATGTCGATGGCCTCCTGGTTCACCGAGGACTCAAACTTACGGGCGAAGAAAGTCGGGCGGGTCAATTGCTGCGGGTGGCGAGGGACAGAGAGCAGAAAGAGTTCACTGACAACACTGGACCGAGCGAAAAGTCCAGTAAACCTGGACATGAAAGAAAAGTGAAGAAAAATAAAGAGGAGAGTCTTTCTCCATTTATAGGACTTTTCAATCTTCAACTTATTACAAGAGGTGGAAAAAAAGCTTATTTTCACATGTTCTGTTAGACAGTATTAACCTTAGGCCCACTCACCTGAATCCGGATGAGATCCTGCGGCTTAAAGTCATTTGGAGAGCAGCCGCACCAGTCCACGATGTGCTTGTATTGGCATTTACAGCCCAGCTTACGGTTCCAGTTGGTGACGCGCAGGTTGTTGTCCACCAGGGAGTCACACATATGGCTGTTCCCGAGCACCGTGTGGAAGAAAGACTAGACGGACCAAAACACAAACAACAACCAATAGGGGTAAATACAACGTTTCAGCTTCACAGTGTCACAAAACAAAGGGTTGGCTGTGTCAGAATGAGGTTCCTGTAAGCTGCCAAAGACACGCGAAAACAGCTTGAGACCACAAAGCCTGAGGTATAAAAGGTCACAGCTCGATGGCAGCGAACGGCGCGGCGGCTCCTCCGAGACTTAACTACACAGCCAGATAAACTGGAATGAACCCTCCTCTCATCTGGCACTTCTGCTGCACACTGTGCCAGATAGCTTAAAGTATTACATTATCTCCGCTGCTGGGCTCTTCTGACTTGGCAGGGGAGGACGAGCCTGAGAGACTTGTGTATGAAACTGTCTGTCTCAACGACGGGAGATAAACGGACCACCTCCGGCGGACTTACCTCGGCGGGGAGCAGGGCGTACGAATAGAACTGCTTCAGCCCCAGCACCAGGGCATCCTGGGAGTTGATGACGTACTTCACGAAGCGGCGGGTGAGCGCGAACCAATCGGAGCCGCCCGAGACCTCCAGGCCCTCCGGGATGCTGCGCTCGCCGAGGCGCCACATGTGGTTGTCGCACTCGTGGAAAAGACGGTCGAGCCCCTGCTTCTTAATAAACCTGGGACACGAAGCACCAGGAAAGAGGAATTGTGACATCAGTTGTGAGACAACATTTTTTTCTGATCCAATTGAAAGGACTTATTCCAGGCGCGTGTATTCAGTCGGGCGTCCTCACCGAGCGTTCTCTCTCCCGTGGGACTTGAGGAAGTTTTTGTCTCTGTGCAGCGACAGGAACGCCACCAGCTCGTCATTGGTCCTGTCCCAGGGCAGATTGGTGGGAAACAAGCGGAGGATGGTTTTGAATGACGAGATGAAGAGATGGCCGGAGTGCTGGCTTCGGTATAAACTCGACTAAATTTAGCAGCCGTGGGCATGATTTGGGAGACCTGGCTGAGCCCGAATCAGGTGGCTGATCGGCTGCTTGGACTGGGTTTCAAAAGCTCTTTCAGCAACAGCCAAAAGTGACAGAAGAACTGCAGCACTGTGACCAAAAACTGTCACTTCACTGCCACAAATGTTACGGCTACATTTTTGTCAATGTTGTGGCGTTAAAAAAGGAAAAAGTTTGAAGGCAACTCATCAAATCACTCTGCACATATGGCTGTAATTGTTATGCTTCGGAACGAAGATGATTTCGTACCTTGTGGGAAAGTCTGTCGCGCTGAGGTTGATGAAGAAGTCCCACTTCCAGTCCAGCATGGAGAGCAGGTCCTGCATGCTGCGGAGGTACGCCTTCAGGAGACTGGCCCCGCCCCAGATGGTGACCATCCGCCAGGGCGTCGCTCGGATGTTGGGGAACTGCTGCGCGATCAGCAGGACCTCCCGATGCATGTAGCGTGACCGCTGTTAGATTTGAAGACAAAAGGTCAGCGGACAGTCAAACGCACAATCGAGCTTCGTAACACAGCCGCCACTGGGCCAACATCATCACAAAACGCAGGCTACTGTTGATCTGATCTGAGAACAGCAGTCGTGTGGTGGCCAATGCTGAGAACCTTCTGAATCTAGTTGTTTTGGCTCATTGCGTCTTCCTTTCCAAGCAACTGAAGGTGATAGCATGACAGAAATGAATGAATTAATCTTAAAGGACAGTCTGGAGCAAACTGTAGAGCTGGGATTAAATATGAAGAGGGAAAAGGAGGATGAGATGAAAGAAATTAAAGAGCCGCGGAGCTGTCGAGCTTCGTGCAGAAATGTTACACGCTCGAGCATGTGAGGGCACGGAAAGCGCCGGCGGAACACGTGAACCTCGAATGTGGAGGTTCAAAGGGACCTCTGGTGCTTTCCCCTCTGCGCTTAATTAAATTAATTACCAGCTAATTAACAAGCAACCTGTTTCCAAATAAACACAGCTAATAAAGGTTCGGAAGCGATAAATGGGCAGTTCAAGAGAAACCGACGCTTGGAAATTAATTGTTCGGGGACACGAAGTCCAATTGGGTTCGGTGAAGCACAAACAATTTGAATCGCCTCTGCGGTGTGTACTTAACACAGTGGAAAGAGAGCGGGTGTTCAGTCCAAGGATACGGGGCTGCGGACGGTTAGAGTAGAAAAAAAAAAGGGGGGAGGGGGGCTGAAAATAATCTAAAAATCTCAGGTTTTTGTCTGCAGTCAGGAAAAGCATTAGTAGTTCAGGAGACATGCTGCACCAAAGCGAGCAGAGTCTCCAGCACAGCCTGACCCGTTCTGCCGCCTCATCTTTCAAACGGGCTTTTTGCCCCAAAGATGGATGAGTTCGGGTTGGCAGAGCGTCTCGGCTGCAGTCTGCGGAGCGACTGTCCCGCTGACTCCTTATTCATCACTGCCCGCGCTGAGCCGCTCCGCCGTCCCCTGGCAGCGGAACAGAGACGCTCGCCGCGACAACCTTTCCGGCTGCACAGGTGCTCTGGCAACAGGCGCCTGGTTCTCTGCGCGACACACCTCGGGTCTCGGCCTGGCTACGGCAGCCTCGCGTTGGTCTCTCACCTCCCAGCTGCACACGATCGCAGACTTTTCCACCTCTAAATCCAGCCCCTAAGAATAACCACACTTTACTCTATCCAGGCTAATCCCCTTTACCACACTGTGAGACCCATGGGATAAATTTAACCTTCATAATGCAGGGAGACCTAACCAGTAAAAGCTTTTGTGAGCTCAACGAAGGCAGTGGTGTTTAAACACGACACCGTTTGATGATTTGCACAAGAAAAAAAAGAAACTCAAGGATGCTAAATTTTCCAGGCGACGGAGACAACGTGAAGGCCAAAGCACTGCGTTTACCTTGTCCACGTGGATGTAGTAATAGTGGTCACGGTGGTATATGGCTTTGAGAAGGCGCTTGAGCTGCCGGACCGCACGGCCGTGCACCATGAGGACGAACGCCACCCTGACGGGGTTCTCCACTTTGGACAGACTGTTTTCCAGTTCACCAAAGGCCTGAACGGGATGGGCCACACCTAGACGAGAACAACACAAACATGACGGCGCGCCTTCGCGGGGCGTGTGGAGGTGGAGGAAATGTCTTACAGGCTATAAGTTGAAAACAACAATGTTCAAAAGAAGGCTTTTGAAAAAAAAAACCCTGAAAGCTTCCTGTTTCTGAATGTTTTCTTCCTTTTTCTCTTTAAGTGCTTTTCATGTGCCATGACTGCGAAGCAGCCAACAGAGCCAGAGGTGTGGATCGTGCAAAGCGTCACCCAAAACGTCTTTGTCGGCAACGTCAGACCTGAATGTTGCTGGACGTCATTTGACATCTTTAGACGCCACGCACAACAAAAGCCTCAGAATGCATTTAATTGCCTCTGTAAATACTGGTGTTTGCAGTGGCCCTCTCAATGCCACAGCTATACATTTACGTCGAGTGAAAATAAAAAGGCTGGCCAAACGCTTCAGGAAACATTTGGAAAATCCTAAGCAGGACAAAAGCCGAGCTGGTGCACCCACATATCTGTACACACTGTCAAGCATCCTCACCAAGCTGTGGACAGAACTGAGGGAGAGCGCCTGGCATGAGCTGCCCGGCTTGATGCTGGCACACGATGTTGGCGATCTCCTGCCGGCACTGCTGGGAGCCGGCGCGGTGGAGCGCCGACAGAGCGTCTTTGCCCGTGATGTCACATTTAGGCACAAAGTCACTGTTAGGGGCCTGATGCGCTCCGTCCACGCTGCCCGGCTCTCCCGGTATGGCGACCGCAGGCAGCTTGACAACTCCGTCCGTTAAGCCGCGTGTCTCGCTGAAGTTTCGGCTGCTGGAGAGACCGTGGAGGACCACGCCGTCTTGTCCGGCTTCGGTCCTCCTCCGCTCCGCGGGAGCGTGATGCTTGGTGCCGGGCTTTCTGCCTTGGCGGCTGTTTCCTCTCCTCAGCGCGCTGGCTGCCGTGCCCCCCGTCCTCTCTAACCTGGTGCTCCATCTGCCCTTGTTCCTCCCCGACAAAGAGTTGTGTCTGTCCCAAAGCGAAGCGTCTCTTTTGGGGTCCTGGCTGTTGTGGTCGGGCAGCTTCGACCGTCTTGTTTTTCTCTGAGGAGACAGAGAGAGGGAGAGAGAGAGAGAGAGGCAGCGCGGCAACATTAGAGCGACATACATTTTCAATTCCAGATCTTTCGGCAGGCTGCCGTAAGAACATCTTGGACAAACATCACTGAGAGGAGGCGTTGATTCATAATCCAAGAATGACATAAGGTAAACAAAGACCTCCACGAAGACACAACAGAAGGAGCCCCAGAGGGAACGATGTGCTCACTTTGCTTTTGTTTTGGGGGGGTTTCTCTCCTCCATTTTCTCTCATTTGGTTTATTTTTAGCTGAGCCGCTGCCTTTTTGTGAGGCTAATCTGCGAAAACGGGCTCGTCACACACACTCAGAGACACACGACAAATCCGGCGGATCACCTCAACAAACATCAGAGTGCCACGTCAAGTGAAACTGTCCCATTGTTGGAGTTATTGGCTGGAACACGCCGACACTTTAAGTCCAGTCAGCATTTGTCGTGAAGTTGTGCCTCAGTGAAAAGTGTATAAGGGGGGATTAGCTCCAAGTTAAGTGCTGAGCTGGTGTTTTCTGCAACAGGAAATTAATTTTCCCCCCCAAAGTGAAGCTACCACATATATAGCAGCCAGTGTAAACGTGGGAGCGAGCAGGACGAGCGTCGATTACACTGAAGCAACAAATCGCACCTCCGAAAATGGAAGGCAGGCTTCAAAAAGGCAAAAAGGAACTAAATTTAAGTCATTTTAAATCTTGTGGCCAAACAGCGTCACAGCTTTGGCACAGCAGATTACTGGATCACACAAAGGCCCCCTGAAAATACACACTCGGAGAAAGAGGAAGAGGAACAGTGAGTGGGCTGAGAGCTTTCTGCCTCTGTCAGGCGATATGGCAGAAAGTGGGCTCACTCGCATCACGCCGCTGGCACGCCGACAGCCCGGAGTCGGTGGGAACAAGGAGGAGGACTCGGCCTGCGCAGCGAGACAAGGAGCCAGATATTGTGCCGCCAGTGCGCCAGCTGCCAACCAATACAGCAAAGTCAGCTCCTGATTGCCAACCGCAATCTATTACAGTATGCTTCATTGTGAAGTACAGAATAAAAACAGCCCATGCGACGCAAAGCTGTCCGTGAGAATCAATGTGCACCTTCTGGTCACTCTGGAGAAAGACGACGGCCCACACGTGACTTCTACAAGTGAGTATGTCTCCCTTATAATCAAACGCTCACTTTTTCAACAGCCCTGTCAATCAAAATTCCCCATTTCCCTTGTGCGACGAACAGAAGAAGCCTCTGAAGTCCGAAGAATCCAATGTTTGTTCCCACAGATCGGTCACAAATCGAAAGGCATTGCTCGCAGTTTTCAGGTTTCAATCAACACACTTCAGTTGGTCGTCGCCAAGGTTGGTCATTATCTACCTGCAGGGGTGTGTGAATATCAAAGTAAGAAAAACACTGAATGCTATATGCAATTCTATAAGCAAAATGTGCCGTTTGGAGCTGCCAGAGGAAGTGCGCTCATGCAAACGCTAAGTGTTCAGCAGGGGCTAACGTTTCAATTTCCCCTTATCGTCTGTTTTCACAGCTTTTAATTAACACCATCATGTCAAAAATGTATTGATTCAAAGGCGAGCCAGGCAGCCTCTTTACTTTCCAATTAAACTCGAGTGAAACCATATCAGCGTTGCCATCTGCCGAAGCGGGAAGCAGCGGCGAGCACTCAGCTCTGCGGGAGAACGCGGCGAACCGGTGATACGAGGAAGACGGAGGCGATGTCTTCCGTCCTGACGGCCCTTCTTTTTCGCTCTTCTGTGCCGGGGTTTTAATATACTGCACGTGGCTGTGTTCAGACATGCACAGCAAGCCACTGATTAAAAGGAGATGCAAGATAAGGCCGCCACCGCTGAGCGGAGAGGAGCCGCTCGGAGGTGAAGCCATGATTATTGTACATTCTTCAGCATTAAAATGTCATTCTGCGTCTTTGAGTGTGCAAATATGCAAATACATCAGGCTGACTGTCGCATAAACCACTCGCAACTTGGCTCCACAGTAAACTGACATTTACTAAGTGGCTGAGTCAAATTTCCTAAGTCCTCGCGCAGACAGAAAATAAACACGACACAATCAAGCCTTGAGAAAATAAACATTTTGGAAGCTTCTCGTTTCACGATGTCAGGATTTAAAATTGACATTTTTTAAAAAAAATTGTGCTTTCGTCCATAAATTTACGTCCATAAATGAGCAACAGCTAACCGCAGAAACCTTCAAAGATTCCTCTGTACTGCTGCCGAGGCTTGTTGGTGCCTGAGTGCACCTGAGGAAGCTGCACAGCCCCAGAGGGTCATAAAGCAAACAGGTGATGGGGATAAAATCCAAGAAGCAAAATCACTTTCTACATTACGATGAACACGTCACAGCTACTGCTCAACGTCTGATTCATAGGGAGGGAATCGGCTGCAATAACCGCGAGGAGACGGGTGAAATAACTTAGATTGATTCACTGGTGGAAACAAGAAATGTTGGAACTTTCTTTCCCCCGAATCAAACATTTCATCCACACTCATTTCACTGTCACATCCGCAGGCAGCGCTGAACATGCGAGGCGAACATCTAACACTGACAGAACAACTTGTGCGACCCGCTTCCCACATCGACACGTAGAGACGGCGGGGTCCCGTCCTCCAGTTTCAGGTTACATTCCTGTGGCTCCATCAGCATCGCTGAGCTTCAAAAAAATGATTTTCTTTTTCTTTTTTTTTTGCTCATCTGTCAACAAACCCACCTGAGCTGATTTAGGGGGAGAAACTGGAGCAGGCACTGCCCCGGAGGTAGTGCCGTCCAGGTGTGCTACGGAGAGCAAAACGGGCCACAACTCCCACCGAGCACTTGGCCACTGTTAAATAATTTGTGTCAGTGGTATGCAGAGGAGGTAAGTCGCTGCTTAACTGTGGCTTTTATCCCGAGGACATGCTCCCTTGGTGCTGTGTGGGTGCGTGATTCACAGCTGAGTGAAGGTCACAGAGACAGAACAGACACTGGTAAAGGCCACTGGAGGATATAAATAACAAAAACCTGAAGCAATAAAGCAGAGAACATGCATTGGTGTCTGGCAAACAGTGATGGACTGACATCAACGAATCTCTAAGAAGTTAGACACACCTCCCCATGAAGTTGATTTTTTCCCCCCATTAACATCGTTTGAATGACTAATGTAGGTTTTGTCTGGGCGGTGTTTGTTGCATTGTTTCCCAATGAATCAACCTCAGAGATCATAAACATGCGAAGACATAAGCCGCCGAATTCACAAGTAAAAAGCCTTTCAATCAGTCTTTAACGGAACCGGTAACTTCTCCCCGCTGTCCACGTAGCGCAGCCGACTTTGAGTGGGCTGTCGCGGTCAGTGACACAGGCACTCGGGCGGGACAGGGCTGGTCCAGCTGGGCTGGAGTGTGTTTGGGGAGCTGCGCTCCTCTCATCCCCCCCACCGAAAAGACCGCTAACAGCTAACATCAGCTACTGTACAATAACGCACAGCGAGCTAAGCTAAAGCGCTAACGGCTAGCGCCACAGTTAAGACCCCGCCGAGAAGCCGACCATCATGACAGAAAGAAGGAGAGGGGCAGCTCCTCACCTCAGCCTCGCCCTCCTCCAGACTTCTCAGGCTCCATACCACCAGCCCCTGGATCAGGAGGATAGTTAAGGCGGCGGCGATCGCGAGTTTGTACCGTCGGAGGAGCTTCTGCACCCGAACGCTGGCCACCATTTTTCCGACTCCAGCTTGACGGGGAGCGCGCATTCTGACCTGCGCGTCCCCGCGGGGAATCTCCACATCCTCAGGTTGCCGCAAAGTTTCTCAGAAAAACAAAACAAAAAAACCCCACAATCACTTCCATCCACTCAACACTGATTTGCAATAGCTACATTTAAAATCAACATTAGATCTAAATCTTCATACACTTTCACAGAGTTTGTATAAGTCATTTTTTTATCACTGGGTGAACCCTGAACAACATTTGAGTCTTGAAACGCATTTTTTCATGAAAGGTATCTTCTAATCGTGAAAGTTGTATAAAATGCGAGTATGAATGTAGAAAAAGTGGCCAATCACACGGTTTGGTCTACGGGCAAAAAATGACCTGCAAGATGCATGTAACTGAAGTCTCCATTGGCTTTGAAGGAATCCAACATTAAAGCTTTGAGCAGTCGCCCATAAAAACAGTCGTTTAATGATAATGGGCTGCTAGTTTAATTAGAACGATGCCGTGTTTTCCTTCGTGTCCATCCATGAATACTAATGCAACATTTTGTCTCTGTCTGCAAAGAAATCCTCTCAGGATGGGACCTCCGCCGTCTCCGGGGTAACGGGACCCCAGCTCAGGCATCCAGCGTGTTAACCTCCTGGTCTGGATGCCATTTATAACCAGCAGAGGAAGTGTCGGGCTGTCTGCCCAAGTTTTCTCCAGGAAAAAATACGCATCAGCCCAGGCATTGTTTATTTTATGGACCATGCACACGCCCCCGATCTCCTCTAAAGAGAGCCAATTAAAAATCCATGTTAATTATCCAGAGTAATGGCTCTGCTGTGAGGTGGTCGCCCTCTGACGGTGCGCGTCAGTCCATAAAAGCGGACCAGCGCGGAGTCAGAGCGACGTCACGCGGTTTGGGGAGAGAGAGCGCTCAGCGCACCTCCTCATACGGGCTCCTCTTACGCGGCGGCGTGTTTACCCGGCGGAGAGAGCCGGAGATCCCACTCCGCGGAGCGCATGTGGACTGTCACCGCACTGCTGGCCGGCACGGAGCGAACAATGGAGGGGCGCCACCGAGCGGGTCCCCGCGTCTCCTTCTAAGATGAGAGCCGGCGCGCTCGGGCTCATGAGTTCAGGAGGATTTCTGGAGGGATCCGTTTCAGTTTACACTGAGGAAATGTCCACAACTGCAAGTCCAACCATCCCCTCCTCACAGCTGACGTCTGATCAACTCACAGTGGTGGCTGCATCCTGTAAGTGAACCTTTGGAAGTGTTGTGATTGTTAAAATGAGGCTTTTACGGGGGATTGCTTTCAATATTAACTTCTAAATATAGTATACAGTTGATCTGAGGACGGTAATCTGACTGGGAACTGTCTGGTTATCTTTTGTATTTCATCTGGTCATTTTGTAGCCCTGTGATAAAGTGTGGAGCTGAGCTAAGTCTACATTCTTCACACGTTTTCTTTGGAGGCAGCACAAAGCAGCACTGGAAGCTTTATACAAGTATACTGAAAGGCTGTTAAAGCCTTTATAAACTGTTCAATAAGATCAAAACTAAACACTGAAGTCCTGAAATATTTTCAAAATATGAAACCATTGAAGTAAAACTCCAAACAGAGGCTGAATGGTAAACTGACTTGCTGAGCTGTTTTTTTGTAAACATGTTGTTCACCGCCAGTGAATATCTTCATGTTGCTAAGAGACTTTTTTGTTTCTTCTTCTCCTCCTTTCAGTTTCCTCCCTTGTTTTCTTTGTGTTTCTTCTGGTCATGCTGTCTATCATTTACCGCAAGGACCCTCAGTGCTGCAAACCACGCTCTTATCAGGGGCCACACACAGACATGGTAAGATCTTTAACAGAGAAACAAAAAACAACAACAACAACAGTGAGTGCCTGTGTCATCTCTGTCATAAAGTGCCCCGAATACTCAAGTTTTCCAGCGCAGTTGTGGAGAGATCACACCGGGACAGCGGCTCAGATGCCATGTGCACCCAGTCAGGCTTCATTAGGAGGTGTCAGCTTGAATTTGCATGGCTGTGGCAAAGGGACTAGAATAAACTTGGTATTATCATTGTCAGGCAATGGATTTGCTTCAGCTGAATTAGCTGCCCTCCAGAAAAATCTCAAGAGTGCCACCGTAACTCTAATGAAACTGGACAGAATTAGCACTCGCCATGCATATTGATGCCAGTTTACCACCGAGGTAATTAAATCACCGCAAATCAATGTTTCTTATTCCAACGTTTGCACAGCATGCAAAGCAAAACCACAATAATCTTTAAAGTCTCTCAAAGGATGCGTGGGTGCTCCAGTTCAAACCGTGGATCTACTTTACATAGATGCCCATGTTCAGCTGTCTGACGCATGGATTCCTAAAGCAGCAAACAGCAGTGCTGCATGAGGTGAGGAGGAAATGTAAACAGTTCGAGAGGTAACTTTTCATTGGTCGCCGGCCTGTCCGTGCTTCCTCTTCCTGACTTGTTTCTCACCTCCATTAGTCCCAGGGGTGAGGACTGCCTGTTATCTCTGGAGTGCACAGCCTGTACTTTCCTCCTGCGACAGACAGGAAGCTCTGCTCACTTGTGGTTTTGCTGGTGAGGCTCAGCTGTACCGTTTAGGGAACTCGCGGACCTCTTCACCAGTACAAACTGTTAACATCTCACAGCTGTATCTTTGCGCCGTGTGCCTGATAAGACGGTCCTGTCTGCCTTAACTCACTGTCAGGTCAGCACTCGGTAAACACCGAGGGAAGAAGTGCAGTTGTGGGGTAATTAAGGTTTAGTTCGGCTGTTGAAAGAAAGGGAAAAAAAGCGTTTTAGTTCAAGTATAAAGTTGAAAGAAGTGAAGGGATTCTTTAGTTTGAGAGGGAAACTCGCACAGACTCTCTTTCATTGTGTTTCTGTGGGACGTTTCATGTCCCCAACTTCATAGTCACATACCTTTCCCTGCTTCATTTTCCTCCATGAATGGTGGACAGACCCCACTGTGGGTGTTGGGGACACAAGAGGGACAATGGCTCTCCTTTAGGTTGCAGTGGTGAAAAAAAAAAAGCACTCTGCCGCTGGGGTCCTCCCCCGACTTCAACACTGATTTTACACGGTTGTGCTTTTTCACACTGACCGAATCAATGGCAGGCGACAAAAGCACAACTCTCCTTTTCTTCCCTCCTTTCCTGGAGACTTTTTTTTTTCGGCCTCCTAAACGTACTAACCAGCGAGTGAAAGTGACCCTTGACATCACCTTCTTGGTGTCGTCTCTCTCGCTGTCTCCGGCACGTCGCCGGGGTTATGGCAAAGGTCGCCGCAGTGCTTCATTCTGAGTTTGAGTGACGTCATTGTTTGAAGTGGCCTGGGAAAAGCAGAAATCTTCAAGTTTGATCTGGAGCAGTGACACCTCACGCCGGCCTCCCCAGTTTATTGCCTCAAAGTCAGACAAAAACAATCTCTTCAATATTGGCAGCGAGTGCTCCCGATGTGTCTCGTCCTCATCCAGGATTTAAATCTCAGTCAGGCAGCAAATTGACTTTGTTGTAATGCCGCCCCAAATTGCATACAAGGCTATAATGTGTATTGGAGTGTGCTCGTTAAGAGGTACCTGCTGCAGCTACAAGGAGGAACAGAGAGACTCTGAAAAGACCACTCGGTGTGGTTTGTTGCCTCAGGACTCTGATGACACAGTAGGACATCACATTGTTCTCTGCACAAAGGAGACTCATTTAGACCCGGGGCAATTACCTAGTTCTCTTGGCAGTCTTTTTTTCCAGGATTCCTGCACCTCATACAGTGAGACACTGACAGGTCTTGTTTTACAGGGGGGTGGGAGAGGGAGGGGGCACGGAAATCGGAGGGTGGTCTCTTTATTGATTGGATAATTTATGGCCCTGCTAAACCAGCCAGTGCCTGCAGTGATTAAACAAGGCATGAAAATCGGTCAATTGGACTGAAATTAGTGGATCTCTGAAGAACTCCTCGGAGAGCATTAACAACTCAGGCCCATGCAAAGCGACTACTTAACAGACAAGCCGCACGGCCGTCGTTTTGAACGCTGGCCGTTTGTTTCGCAGGATGCTCCTCCTCAGTACTACAGCAGCAGGCAGACGCTGGTGGGCTCTCCTTGTCTGGAGCAGACTCCTATCGTTGGTGACAGCAACACTCAGGTGAGAGAGCCCTGCGCCACGCCGACATCATCTCCCATTAAGCCGTACAAGAGATCTGTCTTTCCCCTCTGTGTGCACTGACGCAGGAGATAAGGCAGGAGCTGCTTCCACGCCGCTCCGACGGGAGAGTCCTCGTCTCTCAGCTGAACATTTAGCATCTCCACGGCCCACCGGGCCTCTCACTCATGTGTCCCTGTGTTCTGGTGTCAGCAGGCAGGTCAGCTGTTCTGCGTTGGCCTGCCCTCCAGCTACAGCCTGCCCACACTCGATGCCCCCCTGCCGAGGCTCCCCTCCTACGAGAGCGTCCGGAAAAAGGACCGCCAGAGGCAGATCCACATGATGATCGCGGACCGCTTTGGCCTCAATGGACCCATTGTGACTGAGGTAGGGTGCAGTGGGAATTGGGGCTCTGTCACAGCAAATGATACAGTCACAAAAAGCGTTGGCATTGTGGTGTCGCTGGTGCTTTTGTTGTGCATCTTCAGGACAGAAAAGGCTGGGTTGTTTTTCTTCCCAAAAAGCTCAAGCAAGATGACTTGAATGGCGGCGATAGATCGGAGTGTCTCTCCATCGTTCATATTCTGACGTTTGATGTTGTAACACGATACCCGAATGAATTCAGTGCACGGTAAACAGGATGTGCTATCGGCTCATCTCAGGCTCACTGCTGAATTGTGCTGGCGGCCGCGTTTCAAGGTTTTACCGTGTTGGTCTTTCGCTGAGCTTTTGGTTCACACAACGCTTGAGCAAACAAGGTAATGAGAAAAAAGGAACATCAAACATAATTAGAGCCTGCATCCTGAGTGCAAACAGTGGCCAAGAATGCAGCTTTGTGCTCCCGTCTTCTACTGTTTTTCCTTTGACCTCGCCTCCTTTTTCCTTAATTAAACACTCCCTAGCATGACTGCCCATCACCGTGACATGCACACACACACACGAATGCATTCACACATGGTGCGGTCCAGTCATCCCATCAGTCATCACTGAAAAGCATCTCTTCCTCCCTTCCTCCCTCCCCTCCCTTTTACACTGTGTTAAGAGTTCACATGACGGCCCCTTAATTTCCCCGTCCGTCCTGTAGCCCGGGGCGAGATGGTGGTAAAACTTTGCGGCCTGGTGTGCGTGTGGTGTGCGTATCAGACAGAGGGCAGAGTTGTAAGGTCGCACTTGTCGCTTGAGGGTCCCCAAGCAATTAAAAGATAAGAGGACTCGGTTCAGGGTGTGTGAATCTGCCAGATGTGATCGGAAAGATAATGTATTTGAGTAAAAAACGTTCAAGACAGCTGAAGTGGGGGCGGATTAATCAGTAACGTAAATACAAACACGTTCCACTTCTTTTAAGCGCTGAATTTCAAGCCTGTCAGGAGGTTGTTGAATTTTTCACTCTTGATCTATTTGTTCTTATGTCCCACTTTTCTAAAGTCACCAAATAAAGTCCTCATGAAGGGGATTTAAACAACAACATATGAATTAGTTCAAATGAGAGATAACACATAACAGCTCATGTCAGCTAATGATGAACCATCACAAAAAGAAGAGTCTTTGTCTGCAAAATAAAGACGTCGGAGTCCTGGTGAGTTCGAGCTCAATAGGCGAGAAGCTTTAAAGTTTTAGCTGCGCTAACGGCAAATGCTCGTTCACCCTCGTTCACCAGACGTGACCTCGGTGCGACCAGCTGAGCTTCCTGCAAGGATCTGAGTGGTCAGCAGGGCAACAGGTCAATAGACTGAAGGAGCTGCTGGGCTTTTCAGACCACCAGAGTCATTAACAGAGTCAGTGGAATCACTGGATGAGCAAGATGACTGGATGGAGAGAAAGGCAGGAAAGGTGATGTTATGGTGAAGACTAAGAAGAGATCGGGTTGTCTGTCAGCAGAGAGCAATACAAAGCCAGTGGTGCTAATTGTCGATATGGCTTTTGTGGCTACAACAAACAGTGGTGGCTCTGTGTGTAAATTTCCTTTCATGGTTATCAGTAAAAGGCGATTGAGGGTAATAACCCTTTGGCGGGATGTGAACTTCCTCCCTCAAGCAGTGGCAGGTGACGGCATCACATGATTCATTGTTCTGCGGTTCTCCTGCAGCCTCCTCCGACGTATGAAGAGAGCGTCCGCCAGTCTTTGGAGCTTCCCTACGACATCCTATCACCCGGCTCGGACTTCTCTGCACCTCAGAGTTTCTACAGCAGTGCGGGAACAATCCTTCAGCCCGACATCGCAGGTCCACTCGACCCCGACGCCGACGTTCTGCCCGTGTGACGCTGCTCGGATCCTCCAGTTGCTACGATGAATGTGAAGAAGGCTCGACGGCTTTCGCTCAACAAAGTTACCAAATCAATCATGCCTGCTGATTCAGATACCTCAAGACTGACTCTTGCTTTCTTTTGAGAGGGGATCAGTGAATGTTGATCATGAGCTGAGGAGCCACCAAACAGAACTGCAGCCCCCCCGGGGAAGGACACGACTGGCTGGCACGCTTGAATGTTAAATATTCTTCTGTGACATTTATTCTCTGTCTGGATCGGGATGAATGAAAACGAGAGAAGCACTGAAACAGATGACAAAAAGGGAACCAGTATTTGCTCTGTTGATTCCAACCAAGTGACTTATGTTGTGCTCATTAACATTTCTTTTTTTGTTGTTGTTATTTTGCTGTTTTTTTTATTTCCAGACCTCACTGTCTGTTTATTAAGACATTTTTTGCAGTATAACTTGTGGTTTTTTTTGGTGTTGCTAAACTTTGACTATGAGACAATGGAGTATAAAGGTGCTAATGGGAGTGCCTTTTAATTAAGACTTTTATCTGTTTATTTTTCTTCTGTTTCAGTGGAAGAAGCCACAGATTTTCTCTCTTTTTTTAATCACGCATTTTATATCCTTCGGAGAAGAAGAAGTCATTTGAATGCACATGTGCCACATTTTCATTCTGTGTATTGTCCTGTGTTGTATTTATTGGGGGAGAATGAGCGGCATCGTGTTATTTCTCTGTGGGAACAAATGTAATAAATACTTTTATTGCTTTGTTGCTTGACTGTTGCTGCAGCTTATGAACGTCGCCCCAAATAGCTCTGAGCAAGACATGATTTCCGTGGAAATATGACAGCTTGTTGGCAGGCACAAGGTGCAGCGGTCGGCACTCCGACTGTGATAGGACGCTGGTTCGATTTCAGCCTGTCCTCACGTACACGATAACTAATTGCCGTCTTCTGTGAGTAAGTGCAATGCTGTTTGTGCCTCTCTGCGGTGAGCTGGTGACCTTCTGCAGTCAGCTGAGGTCCTGTTTATTAGCACAGGCTCTGTTGCTTAAACATATACCGATAAAACACTTCAGTTTCTGACAATTTCAAAAATAAAGCCTTTCTAGATCGTTTGCTTTTTTTTTCCACAGAAAGTGGTCATCATCAGATGCGGTTTGCAGATGCGGCAGTAAGAATAAATCACCATATCCAACTCTGCTTTCTGTAAAGACAAAGATATGTCTGTTTGTTAATGAATGGACCGCCCCTCAAATTCTCCACAGATGTTATTAGACTGTGAAAAAGGATAAAATGACACGGTGCAAGTCTTTGGCATTAACATGTAAAAGCAAGTTTATTTCTGGCATAATATGATCCTTTAATGACACCCTGCTGTAAGCATGTCAGCACATGTCAGAAGTCACAAGATCACATGCCATAAATCCGACACTTTTATCCTTTTCAACACAGACTGTGAATTGTGGCCTGATCCAATCACATGAGTTGTGATTCGATACGCTTAACAAATATGTTTATGTGCAAAATAATTAGTATTTTCCACAGGGGGAGCTCTGTTTCACCCTTTTTGATATGGTATTGACAGATGAAAGTTGTATGTCTTCATGTCTTTTGCATATCTCTGGTGTGGATCAAATCTGTGCAAAACTTTGCTGACTAGAAATCTGCACTTAGCTTCAAACAACTACCTCGCAAAACCTGTTTTGCAAATTTTGGATTAAAAACATGTTTTTGACTAAGTTTTTATTGGCTTGTTAAGCTGCATTTGCAGAAACTGGCTTGCATTAGCCAGTTCTGAACAAATTGGCAGTAATACGGATTTCTTTTTATCAACGAAATGATTTATGTTAAAATAGTTGGAGATTTTGTAATAATTTGTAGCCAGATTCACCCCCACAACTTGATAATCTTATCCTGCCCGCAAAGTCAGCATCATTAAGTGAATAAAAGGCTTGCCAGGTTCGTTTGCAGGCTTTAAATGCAGATAATAATGACTCTGTTATTTTCAGTCAAGCAAAATTGCTGTCTTTTTAACGTGGTTTGAGCACAGTTAAGGCAGAAGGTGTTTTTCCGAAAAGTACAATCA
>JASSRZ010000065.1:6134081-6145399 GCA_032164315.1 Malacoctenus gilli
AAGGCGTGTTGTGACTTTTGAAATTCTACAAGTTTCTTTGATGTCTCTTAATAAATTCATATTTTGATATTACGACATTAACAGTTTTGACACTTGAACTCTACGTAAATTAATAACGATGAGCTTTTCTCATTCAAACCTCAAAGTACCATCAGTTGGATTGATTGATAGCATGAGATGTTTTTTATTGGGTTCAGTAAAAAATTCCCCTTGAATGCGCCGACATTTTCTCAACTTGATTTTTCAAACAACGACGGTCCGAACTGCTCAATCACACGCATCTCAGTCGACATAGGGAACTTCCCACGGCACGCGAATGCACCACCAGCAGCAGCATTTGGCCGGTGGGCTGCAGGCGAGCTGCCATCCTGCGTCTCCGAGGCCCCGCTGCACATCAGAGGCTGCTGGGATGCGCGGGAGGGACGCTGTCAGCCCCCTCAGCTGCGGCGGCGCTGCCTGTTTTTGTCCCTCAGCTGCAGATGTGAAGGAGCGGGTGCGGCGCTGCGCGTTTTCCCGCAGATGATCGGAGGAGAAGCAGGTGCGCTGGTGGCGGCCGGCCGGCTTCTCACACGTCACACGTCTCAAAGGGTTACACCGCTGCTGGAGGCAACGCCGCTGTTTGTTTGTTATCACTTCCGGGCGAGCCGTCGCTCCCCTTCGCAGAATCACATCGCCGGTGGAAGGAGAAGAAGAAGAGGAGGAGGAGAGGAGGAGGAGGAGGAGGAGGAGGAGGCTGAGCAGAAACAAGTTCCCCAGTCTCGATGCTTCGTGCAGGAAGGATGGAGGAGTTTGTCACGGAGGAAGAGGAGCCGTGGTACGACCAGCGAGACCTGGAGCAAGGTGAGGCGTCTTTTCTGCTGTCTCACTTATCGGTGCGTGGTGGATGTAACAATACCCGGAGACGGATCCATGCAGGTGGGGGTGGATGGGAGGAGGAGGAGGAGGCGGTTGCACGGGTAAACGCGCTGGGTGTCTCTGCATCAGTGTGTGGAGCTGCCTGCCCTTCATCATCATCCCTGTTGTCTTCCTCTGCCAATTATTCTCATCCTGTCAGTGGTGTTTCCTTCAAGAGTCCTGCGGTCTGACAGACTGGATGTTTCTCACAGGATCACAGAAACACCCTGACACCCTCCTCTGCTCACTTCCTGTTCAGTCAGTCGTGAAAGCTGTATTTATGCTTTTGAATGATGAAGCCATTTATCACTTTATCACAGATTTGAGAGTGCATTGCATTGTTTAGTGGATCATTTCTGGTGCAACAGTGTACAAAAATCCAAGATTTATTTATTTAGTTATTTTAGAAACTATTAAGGTTCATTAGGAGCTTAGTGTGCAGCTGTTTCACCTCCCTCACTAATGCAAAACGTGCAGTGTTTGTGTCGGCCACTGTGCGCTCAGTAATGGATGCACTTTCACTGACAGTGCATGTCAGAGCCGGGCCTGAGTGCTCTGGCCGGCGCGTCCTTGTGCACGGCCGGCCTCGGCATCACCCCGTCTCCTGATTACCTGCTGACCCAGAGAACTAAAGCGGCTTTGTGTCCCATCATAACGCTGTACGTGGTCAGAGGAGACAGAGAGAAGCAGGTGGATATCTATGCGTGTGTGTGTGTGAGTGTGTGTGTGCTGTCAGTATTTCATCTCAGCATAGAGGCTGAAGTCATTAAAGCTCTGGCTGATCTGATTAGGGAGCCCCAGACTAGACCTCCTTAGTCAGGATCAGAGATTTGAAGCTTCGAGGGGTCAGCTCGAGAGCGTAATTGCCGTCCGGAACAGACAATCACCCGGCACACACCCGCAGTCAGGCATCTGTTTTATTTTTTGTATTTCATTTTCCCCCCTCAGAAATGATGCCGTTATGCAACGGCAGGGCCCACAGCTCTGCTATTTCATGACCCCCCCCCCGTGTTTCGTTATGACCTCACAGGCGATGAGGAACCGGGCAGATGGGACGAGGCCATGATGTCATTGTTGATGTTGCGGCTTCAGCCGACATGTGAGGAGTGTGAAGCTGATTCACACATCACAGAGCAAATATATGTGTGCAGAAGCACATGAGCAAAATGAGCACGGAGAGATCTCCAGTGCCTGATAGGTGATTTTTTTTCTCTCGCACAGTCTTTTGGCAGAAAAATCCAGAAAAATTACATAACTGGAACTCAGCACGTGTCGGCCCGCCGCATCTGGGTTTGACCTGGGGGTGAAGGCTCACTGTGTTCTCTCTCGGCTCATTATCAGGCAGCAGTGCAGGCAAGTGTTCTGTTATCAGATCTGCATTGTTGGGATGGGAAATGACTGCCTTCACCAGCGTCCCTCAGCACAAATGTGGCAAGCAGGGATGTGCACAGCAGAAAGCAATGAAGCCTGTTTAATATCTTAGATAACAGCCAAAAGATCCCCCTGTGTCGCAGTTTGACATTCGGGCGGACCAACGGTTCATCTCATTCTTCAGGGTTTTACACCTACGATGATGTATGTGTGTGTGTTCCCGTCAGTGCTCACGCCCTGCGCCGTGGTGATAAAACACTCCATTCATGTCCGGTAATGGATGTCAATGGCTCTCTGTCTCTTCCTCATCTCTCCACTCCTCCAGTGTTGTGTTGTTTTGGGCTCTAAGTATGCAGAGCCTGCAGAACTCCCCTCCTCCTCCTCCTCCTCCTCCTCCTCCTCTTCCTCTTCCTCCCTCCTCCTCCTCCTCCTCACTGAGTCCAGCTTGCTTTTTTACTCAGAGGAGGAGATGAATAATATATGCTTCAAGCTGTGTTGGGAAAATATCAGCCGCTGAGAAGGTGTCGTGTGTGCGGTGGTGCTGCTGCTGCTGCTGCGATGACTGCAGGTTTATATCAGGTGACGGGACACAGAGGAGGAAATGTGAAGCTTCATCTTCCATGTTCATGATGACAAGATCCCACTTTTTATGATTTTCATTGGACACTGTCTCTCTCGCCTCCCGCCAGACCTGCACTTGGCAGCGGAGCTCGGGAAGACCCTCCTGGAGCGCAACAAGGAGCTGGAAGACTCCCTCCAACAGATGTACATCAACAATGAGGATCAAGTGCAGGAGATCGAGGTCGGTCAATGTGATCTGAACAAATCCGCAGAACTGCCGATACTTTTTTTTTTTTCCCCAAAATGAGCATCAGCTTGGACATGTACAGTCTCCTAGGTTACATAAGTTTCTTCAACATCTGTTTCCTCAGTGCAGTGAGTGAATTATTTAGCAGAATCCTCGAGAGCTGAAGTGATGCAAAACAAGAGCAACACAGTTTGGTTGTCGCATCTTCTAATTGTTTCATTTTATTTTTCCCTTCCGTAAAATTAAGTCAAATTAAGCACAAAAAAATGGCGTCCCACTTACTGACGACTTGGCCTCGTTGCACACTTATTCAACGCCCTTATCCTACAATTTTCCTCTTCTCCACTCCTTCTCCTCTAAATTGCTCTAAAAGACAAATTGGTAATCACGTCTCACTGTTTTCTTTTTAAATTGCGTGCTTTCTCTCTTTAGATCATTTGGCGTAATCCAGTTTCACTTTGTCACCACTTGAAGTTCAGTGGATGCTGTAATTGCTCCGTGGTTTGACTCCTCCAGAGACGGCTGCTAATCTTGTCATTAAACGCGTTTTCCCCGCAGTACCTCTCCAAGCAGCTGGAGATGCTGCGGGAGATGAACGAGCAGCACGCCAAAGTGTACGAGCAGCTGGATGTGACCGCCAGGGAGCTGGAAATCACCAACGAGAAGTTGGTGCTGGAGAGCAAAGCGTCCCAGCAGAAGATCGACAGGTGACCCGCAGCATTCGCTTCTCGCACTCGTCTCTGTCGGCGAAATGAGCAGAATGGACATGTAACAGCAAACATTGTGGCGAGTTCTCATCCGCAAACAGAGCTTCTGATTTACACACTTCAGGAGTTTTTTGCACTTTCATAATTCTAATCGGGGATTAAAGTTATTTACAAATCACGTAAGTGGATTGAAGATTATGAACGGCTTTCAGTGGCTGCCTCTGTTCATTCATGTTATGCCTTCTTTGTTTTGTAACTATGATTCATTGCAGCTTAAAGACTGTGGTATGCGCCCGTGAATAAAACCTTTTCTTTGACATAACACGCTCTGAAACACGTCCGTGTGCGCGCGCAGGTTGACTGGCACCATGGAGACCCTGCAGGGCCAAGTGGACAGTCTGACGGCTCGGGTGGAGGAGCTGCGGACTCTGGAGGAGCTGAGGGTCCACCGGGAGAAGAAGGAGCGCCGCAAGACCGTCCACTCGTTCCCCTGCCTCAAAGAGCTCTGCACCGCCCCAAGGTCACTGTCGGGGGTTCAGCAGTAAACCTGCAGTCAGGCTGCAGATCGGTGGATCTGTTGGCTTTGTCACCTGCTCGTTCTGCGACAGCTTGATTCCAGTTATTGTCATGAAATGAGTTAAAAAATGCAGATGTTTTCAGCGTGTCATAGCGCGTCGTGATGTTTTCTTTTGCCAGGTATGAGGACGGCTTCCTGCTGGCTAATCCCGGGAGCGTGGACTTGGCCGAGAGACAGCCGCTGGACGAAGAAAACGACCGCCTGCGAGACATCGTCACCTCCCTGCGCTCGGCCATGGCCTCGGAGCGCTCCATGCGGGAGAGCGCAGAGCGCGAGTGCGCCACTGTGCTGCAGGAGTTCGAGCGCCTCGAGCAGCGCCTGCTCGGCGCCGAGGGCTGCCAGCTGCGGGTGCAGGAGCTGGAAGCCGAGCTCCACGAGATGCAGCAGCTCAGGAAGTCGAGGATGTGTCTGATCGGGGACATGGAGGACGGCTTGGAGACGCTGCTCAGCAACGGCCCCGAGACGGACACCCCGGAGGAGAGCGCGGTGCAGGAGGAGGGCGGCGAGGGAGAGGGCGGCGTCGCAGGGCAGCAAGGGGGCCCCGTGAGGAAAAGCTGCAGCGACACCGCGCTGAACGCCATCTCTGCCCGCGATGCCTCAGGCAGACGTCAGGGAAGCTACGCCCTCCACGCCAACGGCGTGCGCAAGCGGGGCATGTCCATTCTGCGGGAGGTGGACGAGCAGTACCACGCGCTGCTGGAGAAGTACGAGGAGCTGCTGGGGAAGTGCCGGCGCCACGAGGAGAGCCTGTGCCACGCCGGGGTGCAGACGTCGCGGCCCGTCTCCAGAGACCCCTCCATGAAGGAGTACAGCATGGTCTCCGCCGGGCCCTCCACATCCGGGGCCATCGCCGCCGCGCCCCTCACGCCCCCTCAAACCCCCTCCACCCCCGAGGCCCTGGAGGGGATCAGTAGGCAGGTGGAGCAGGTGGACAAACGGCTGAGCCAGAACACACCCGAGTACAAAGCTCTGTTCAAAGAGATCTTCTCCCGCCTGCAGAAAACCAAGAGCGACGTGAACTCCAGCAAGAGCAGGAAGAGCCATAAATAAGCTCCGCCTACAATCCTCTGAGCACAGCGACGCATTTACCTTAACTTACCTCACTGATTTGAGGGCTTCTTCTTGAACCTTTGGCCAATTTTTTTGACTTTCGTGATGGATGCCTGATTTTGCAGTCGGTGGTTGGCGCCTCTGTTCTTGAAAGAAGTCGCTGCAGATTGATCAGTGGAAAACTGCCAAACGTGTTTCACTACGCAGAGTAAAGAGGGTTCTGTTGTTGTGGACGAGAGGCCTTTTGTTTCGAGTGACCGTCACTGTTTGATAATGAGAGTGGGAGGTTTGGTTGTGGTGTCGCGTTTGTAACAGAGATGTGTTGACGGCTGTTTATTTTGTTTTCATGAACAAGCCAAATCATTTCGCTTTCGAATTGGCTTCGATGTATCTAATGACAATTAAGTCCAGAATCTCATTTAAAAAAAAAGATCCACAGGAGCTTCGGCGCAGCTTGGTGTGCTCAAAGAAGCAACAATGAGGTTTAGTTTGTGTGTTGTGTTGATTTCTTTGTACGACTCAAATCCTTCGACGGCTGCCAAAGTGTACTGTGCATTTCGGTTTTGTTAACTTACATGGTTCTGAGAGTTTACCTGAAAAGGGGGACGGCGCCTCCATGATGCAGCATGCGTTACAAGCTTCAGGGGCCAAATGATCCGGGTGTTTCTTGTCAGGTTCGGTCGGCTCATGCGGGCCGCAATAATCAGCGCGACACTGTCAGAGTTGTTCTTGTAGCAGATCGTTTAAATGTTTGATTAAAATAATAATTGCATTGACCACGTGTGTGTTCTTTACAGATTACAACATTCAACTCAACACGAGAGGAAACACGTTGCGAAACTTTGAAATCCGTCATCCAACTTTCTCTGATTTTCGATCTTCATTAACTAACCTCAGCTCCGGTCATGGTTTGAAGAACTCACAAAGACACGCCCCCAGTCTGAACACTTTATTTTGAACACAGCAGATCAGTAAACTGAAGGTAATACAGGCAGCACACAGTCTCACCCAACCCACCGAGAAAAACCGTCGGAGGCACACGAGAGCTTCACGAAGCCCAACAGACATTCACATACTTATGGAGTGTTAATATTTCTTTTGAAACGAGAGGAAACACTATTTCAGCGGCAGGATGCGTTCACCATCAGTGTCTGAGGACTCGCGTCTCAGGAGCCAGTTGCAGCGTTTCACCTCAGTGAGGCCGAGCAGACGTCGCCAACAAGCAGCAGAAGCAGCACGTGGTTGGAGAATTCATTGAAGTATTTGTTCATAATTGACACATATTTTCACCTTCAGACAAGACAGGACGCTGAACGACACTGGAAATCATTCCTGGAACCTTTGTAGAGTTGTGCGTGATAACTACATGCACTGAACACCGCATTTAAAGGTCAAATGAATATCAATAATGTGTGTTATCAAAGGTGAAATAAAGACAATGTAAGTGCCAAATCCCTGGTACAGTTTTATTAAAAGATGCTCCGGAAAACATAGTTTTCAACCTGAAGGCAAATGGTTTAATTAGATGCTTTATTTCTTTTCAAGAGATTGTTGTTAAGGCCACATGGCTGCTAAAAAAACAAAACAACTACAGAATACCCTGATCAGGAGAGGAACGGCCGCCATGAAAGCAAAGGGCTGCGAGGAGCTTGAGGTAATGGTTTCCCGTGTTTGCTGAGCAGAGCGTGCCGGCCGGTAAAGTATCTGAGGAAGAGGTGGCCTGAACTCCAAATAACTGAACGAGACCCAAGCACCAATAATCTGCTCAAAGGCTTTAGGAGGGGCCGAGTCCAAGAGTCGTGTCCAGCAATGATTGCTTGGTGACCGTGCAGCGACCACGCACATACAGCAAGACCGCTTCCCGTACAAGTTGGGCTTGATTTTTTTCTTTCAAGGCAGATCATGGTAATCGTACAAAACAATCAGAGAAGTAAAGAGGGAGGAAGAGAAAGCAGTGTGGGGAAGGAGGAATCACACAGGTCATGGTTGCTTTTCTCTCCAAACATACATTTTTTTTGGACTTTTCTCTCTCTCTCTCTTTTTTTTTTTTTTTTTTTACAAACAAACTGCAACTAAAAAAAGATGTTGCTTTGTCCAATTTTTTTGCAGGGGGGGGGGTTAATACTAATCAGGAAGAGATGGTGCAGACAGATTCTGCTTCATGACAAAGGAATGATGACGCCACGCTTGGTCTTTAGAAACAGACAAAGAAATAGCATTGGGGGGGGGGGGCTGATGGACGGAGACAGCAAAAACCTCACAGCACAGAATCCAGAGAGGAATCATGGAATGAAAGTATGGAAGAGAAAGCAGGGACGAAGCAGAGGAGGACATCAACTTGAGAGTGAGCGAGCGAGCGAGCGAACGATGGGCCACATCAGTCTTTCCAGTCCTTTTTGATAGTGAGGGTCCAGTCCCAGGAAAGATGATCGTGTTTGTCGTCATCGGTGAACTTGGACTTGATATTGTAGGTACCACGAGCCAGAATCCCTTTGGGAGCTTCTTCCAAGGGTGTGATGAAGTCGTACTCCTGCTCTGGTCTTGGCCCGTAGCTGCCGACCATGTAGTCCGACTTGTCAACTGAAAGACGGAAGAGAGATAAACGGAGAGAGAAGAGGAAAGAGTTGGCGGAAATGCCATCAAGCACGCCATCATCTCAAGATTCCTGCAAGTAGGAACCGCAGATAACAAGAGAATACAAGGAAACTCCTGTGCGCCATTTCCAAGTGGGATCGAGAGCTTCTTATTCTAATGGCAGGCTCACCTTTGACTCCTTTCCTGAATGATTGCTGAATGTACTTCAGGCCCGACACGATCTCCTTGTTGACCTGCGAAAGAACAAAAACATTATTATCCAGCTGCAATGACATTTCCAGCACTTCCAGCTGAGTGGAGACCAAGATGCCGTCTCACCTTGAAGCTGATCTTCATCTTGTATTCAACTCCCTCCTTCAGCACAAATGGACTCTTCTTCAGGCTCTCCAGGTCTCCTGGCAGGAAAAGAGAAGAAGCCAAAAGTCAGAGATTTCACAAACAATTTCCACTCCCTCATCTTAACCCATTTCACAGAAATACATAATAGTTGCAAAAGAATATTAGTAGAAAACAAATGGTGATGATTTGGGGATTCAGTGATATGTAGTACCCCACATGACCACCAGAGAGCAATACTACTCAAATCAGCTCTTAACTGTTGCAGCTCAGCCTGACTGCCAGAACATCGTCAGGAAGTTGTTTATTACCAATTTAAACAGGAGCGATGACATCACAATTCATGCACTAATGACCAAATGGGTCTTTTGGTCTGACAAAAGGAAAACGGTGATAACTGGTCTTGCACAAGAGCTGCAGAAATATGAATGACAATGAGCCCAGGGGGCTGTTTTGTCCAAAATATGGAGTTTCGCTCAAACTGGTCAAACCGCTACGTCTGCTCAACTCACCCGTCAGGTCAAGCACCAAGGGATTTGGCGCTGTATCGCACATCAGAGTCATCCTCGTCACCTGGACGTTCGGAGCGCTGGGATCTAGAAAAGAAAGAGAGTTTTGAATGAAAATACCAGCGCAAACCAACAAGGAACTATGCAAAAAAAACCAACAAAAAAACCCTGTTGTAATCTGATTACTTCCATGCACCACCAATATGTTGTACAGGTTTGTTTGTCTTTTTTGCATCTGCTGGACCAATAAAGTCACTCCAGGAAATTGGAAAAAAAATCCAACCATATTTGTGTCCCATCTGCTGCCATATGTACAAGAACATTTACAGGGATTACTATCAACAAAACGCAAAATCTGACTATTATGGCAGAATATTCAAACAAGGATGAATGCGTGCGTGCAGACAGAATACTGAAGAAAAAAGAAATTCCCTTCAGAGTAACAACACTGGTGCTGGTTCTTTAAACTTTGAAAACCAGTCAAAATAACGAGAGAAAAAAATCTGTTTTTTGAAAAAACCTTTCAATAATTGAAACAATTTTGTACCATTTTGCTTTATTCAGAGTTCAGAGTGAAGTGACTTTATATACTGTCAGCTTCAGTTTTGTCGCAACAAACAAAAATCAGAATGAACTCAAACAGCAATATTTTTTTCAGGATTTTGAAAACCATGCGGCTGCTGCACACACCCACTTGTTGAACATGAAATTATGTGCAGTAAATAACCCTTGATGGTAAACCGGCAGCACTCACTCACCGACAACAACATCAACCTTGCCCAGCAGGGCCTCCTTGTACTTCCGCAGGCTCTCATCGTCCTTGTCCAGTTCCTGGATCTCCTGTAAGCTCTTCTGGGCCGGAGCTCTGTAGTTGACTGGGTTGTCGGCTTCGTCGGCCTCCGCTGCGATCTGTGCCAGCTGCTCTGGTGTGGGCTCCTGCTCTGCCATGGTGGGCTAATCACAGCCCGATAGTGGAGAGGAGAAATAGATTAATGAGGATATGAAGGACCACTTCCCTTTTCAACCCTTCCTTTAATTAGATTTACACATGAAGCAAAACAGTGTCAGGTTATTAGACATCTGGCCGGCGGATGATTGCTATAGATTACCCAACCCGAGGGAACCCTCATTGAACTTCGAAGCCTGGGTGCTAGCAGTGTAAAGCAACAGCTTATGTGGAAAAAAACAGTTGTGTAGGGTGATTCATGGCTCAAAGTCTGCAACAATTCGAAACACTTGCTCTGCAAAAACAATGTTTCGTGACGAATGAGAAACGGGAGCATTCACTGGCTACGCTGCGTTTAGTTTTTAACCACACAGCTGGACGGACAGCTGGAAGTGCACTCGACAACAAAGAGCTCTCAATGGAGGAGATTTCACAGCCAGCTTGCTGTGGTTCGTGATGGGGGAAGTCTGCTCATATTTTTGGCAAGAGTCAAGTGTGCACACTCAGTCAAGAGACAGAACGCGAGTCGGGTTGGCCCCCGACTGTCTCGTCAGCTGTGGAGCCCGTTTCACGGTGACACACAGCAGAAGGCCGGTGGTCTTAAGGGCTGATGATTATCAGAGCTCCAGGCTGTCCGTCTCCACAAACTGATGTCGAGCTTCAGCAGACAAGCGACTGAAACACAACAGAGCCTGTTTACACGCAGCTGCACTAGAACACTGCAGTCACGACTCATTAGAGGGGGAGTTGTTGACGCAACAGAGCGAGGGCATAAAATCATCCGGGTTGTTTTGTTCTGTATGCGTAAAAACTTGGACATGATGTATAGTGTGAAACATCTGGTGCACATGTGGAGGGCGAAAAAAAACTATTCACACCACCCGACACCTACAAGAGGCGGCTCGAGAGTGAGGCTCCAAAACATTTAGTTCCCAAATGCCTGCAGGTGACTTTAGAAACAACACAGACAACACAGAGATCAGGCGAATGGTTTCAAGTGTTTACACAGCAGCTGCATCAAACACAAACTGTTTTACTGACTCAGAGGTGACAGTTTTGAGCTCTTGTGTTAACATATAAAAATTAAAGCAGCCACGAGCTTGTTCAACAGGAAGAAGAGATACTTTCTACTCCAGTTTTCTCAAGCAGGGGATACTGTGGAGTCTCTTTGTAGGGGCAGCAACATTTAACAATTCATGTAAATATAATCACTGCCAAAAGACCTTAATGCTTGAATGAAGCCCTTCATCACCCTAAACATTTCAGGATTTAGATCTGAAACTTGCAAAATCTGATGGTTGAACAAATTCAGTGTATTATCATAACTCAATTTGTTCACCACTGAAAATCAGGTTACTATGCGAGTTAACGACCATTATAAATCACTGCAGGACTGCAAACACACCGGAGAACTGCCAGATGACAAACAATCCAGACCAATCACACATCCTTAAACCTGCTTCCCAGGCTCAACACAAAACGGCGCTTTTCACTCCGCTAAATCACACACAGCAAACACAGAACA
>JASSRZ010000065.1:6145499-6157816 GCA_032164315.1 Malacoctenus gilli
CCTTAAACCTGCTTCCCAGGCTCAACACAAAACGGCGCTTTTCACTCCGCTAAATCACACACAGCAAACACAGAACACTAAAAAATGTCTGCTGCATTGCATCTCTTTGTTAACCCTTTCCTCTTCTGATGTGCAGTTAAATATAGTTGGGCATGAAGCAAACAGGAAATGAAACCACAGTGCAGTTTGCTTTCCTGCCCCCCCTCCTCTAATAAGGCGTCTAAAATGTTCAAATTCCCTTTTTGCCTGGTCAGCTGCGTTGGAGTGTACAAAGGAGGGAGAGGGGGCGGAGGAGAAGGACACAGGA
This sequence comes from Malacoctenus gilli, assembly GCA_032164315.1. Taxonomy (NCBI): domain Eukaryota; kingdom Metazoa; phylum Chordata; class Actinopteri; order Blenniiformes; family Labrisomidae; genus Malacoctenus; species Malacoctenus gilli. Next base: position 6,145,807 of record JASSRZ010000065.1, read on the forward strand.
TCAGATAACACAGTGATGCCGTCATATATATGAAGGAACAGGTTGTTTTTTTTCCCTCGACTCCGCTTCGTTGGATTCTGGTCGTACGACCGGTGACTCCGCCTCAGCGAGCTGCAGCATACCAAACCATTGCATAGCAGGAAGTGCTAGATCGGGGGAAAAAAAAAAAGAGCCCGACAAGTTTCACTGCTGGAAACCACCTTTAGTTGCACCATCTTCTTTGTGCCACTCTTTAGTGAATGCTTTCCAGTTTGCTGAATCTATTATCTGTATTTCTGATCATTCGCTGGACTAACAAGACATTGTAGTAACAAAGTTCAAGTACATCAGAGGAGGCAAGGGTCGTGAACACTGTACACTTTTTTTCCCCCCCACAGTCATGCACTTGAGCATCAGTTTGGCCAATCAATTTTCCTGTGGTCTTCCACAGTCAACACCATATTTACCAGCGTATGCACAAACACATTAGGAAGAACTGTGTTAGTGAATGCCTGCAGCCAGCCACATCACTCAGAGATGCCTTCCTAATCAAGCACGAAACTGCTGATTTGGCAAATTACAGGCTCTTGGCTCCAGGAAGTAGTTTAGTTTAAACAATGCCCACATCGCTGCACTCACAACGACAAGGTTTTTTTCCCCAGACTTGAACTATGTGAGCTGAGGGTGAGTGGCTACATATTAGGCAGACGGGAAAAGGCCTCGTCATTGTTCGGCTCGCCGGGAATCAACACTGGGGTCATGAGATCATGAAAACAAAGACTGGATGTGCTGTTGAACTTGACCACCTTGGCGTCATGACCTTCACCTGCGCAGCCCTCGTCTGCATACAACTCTCTCCTCATGGGAGGATAATCGGGCTTCTTGACCAGGGCTAAGCAGCATAAATTTACGAACACATCAGGCTTGGCTAGTGGCCCAGGCTCGAGATTAGGCCTTGTTACTTAGCAACACCGCTGAGCAATAAGATTATCGAAAGGTGGGATTAATGGCGACAAGGCACACGGGGGCAGTGGGGAGGAAGGAGTTCGGAGGTGTCGCTGGGGGTGAGACATCAAGAGGATTCGCCTGGCCAGAGTCATTAGTGTCATCAAGATGTTGCTGAAGATAACTGATAAGGCAGAAGGGGATCCCTGTGGGATGACACACACTTTACAAATGGACTGTGTGTGTGTGTAGGTATCGAAAAGTCATTATATCAAACAGATACTTCACACGCGAGCGCCACAAAAGCACAACTTGAATGAATCTCAATTAGGTCAACTGGCCATGCAAGATTTTTGTAATAGTTTTTGCTTGGCTTTGAGCCACTGTTGTTGCAATGGATTCTGCTTTTCAGACTCCTAAAAATGTGAAGAAACAACATGAGAAGCCATGGCAACAGGCTGCAAAAGCAAACTAGAAACTACATCAGTGAGTTTGCAATTCTTTGACAGATATTGGTAATAGAAATGCTTTTAATATTAGGATAGAATTTCAGTGACTGCACAGCAAACATATTGCAGCCAGCAGTAGCTTGCAGTTCCTGCAATAGCTTCTTTAGTGAGAAACCGAGAAGCATAAATCCTACAGGTGACTAGTCACTGTGTGGATCATTGTTTGATGAACCAACATTTCCCTCAGACTTCACGAATGCTGTTTCAACTAAAGAGTCTCTCACACCTTTGTGGAGTGACATTTAGCTCATGGCTTCACCTCTCAACTCAAAGTGTCTCTCACAGATCTACAGCCTCTTTGATCCCGGCTGGTCTCTGTTTGTCGTCTCTTTCATGAAGCACTGTGTGGGCCCTGGAGCCTTTAGATTTCTGCTTTTTATCCACACACTTTCGCTACACTCCTGTCATGCTGATGCAAAGCAAGCTTTTTATGTGCGGATGCACCCCATGCTCCCTGAAAAGAGCCATTGATTCATACTCATATTCTTAATGCCTCTGCATCCCTTGAAGTTTATGTGAATAACAGCTTATGCAACAGGTTGAATGCATCCTCTTCTGATGCAATGATGATATTCTGTAGGCCAAAGGCAGAGTATCAAAAGTTTTGCTTCGATTAAACGATCATGAAGCACTTGCATGTGCTTTCTGGTTCAAACAGTGATGCCCTGCATGCGACACTGCAACAAGCCTCTTTTGTCGATGACTGCAAACTTCCTTTTTGAGTTGTGAGGTTGATGATTCATATCCTTTAGCGCGCTGAACCACACCACAGCGAACGTGAAGCACAACCCATAATCTCAATGCAAAACCAAAGAAGGTAAACTAACCTAACGAACCAGATTGAACACAAGAACAACTAGCTCAGAAATTAGCAAAGCGCAACAAAATTTTCCAAACTGACAGCAAAATGCGGATGTAGAGTTGGACATGGCAAACCTTTGAGGAAGTGTTTCTGGGCTCTTGGCAGGGCTGATGCAATGCAGAGGAACCCAAGAGAAACAAACAGGGGCAATGAATAATAAACCAGAAATGTGGTGAGAAGCAGACTGCAAAGGGCAGCGTGGGCTCATGTTTGTTAACTTAACTGGCTCAAGAATCTTCTCGAAGCTTGTAGAAAAAAAACCCTTATCCACAGCGACGAATCAATGTGATCCCAATGAAATGAGCAACCGTGAGGGGACACTGTAGGAGGCTACAAACGACAAAGAAAACGACACATCCCAGGAAGGCCCAGCGCAAAGAGGAAGCTTCGAGAAAAACTGGTGTAAAAAATGCAGCAGACAGCAGCAGGAAGCTGCATGTGAATGGGACAGACAAGGTGCCAGCTGAAAGGTCAGAGCTCACCACGCCCCCTCAACAGTTTTTAGATACACGTCCAGATTCAGTCAGCCACACCAAGCAGTCTGGATAGAAGCTGCAAACTCTACAGTATACAAAATTGCAGCTGGGTGGTTCATTTTCTTCCTCAATAAAATTCAGCCGACACTAGATGGTGCAACATGCAACGCACTCCAACGGGATGATTCAAAAGTCTGTGAAATGATCAAAACTGGAAGTTTCCAACAGACGGCCATAAATTTTGAGGCAAGGAGACGCTTTTCAAGGCCAAGGAGGAACAGACAAACTAATGGGAACACAGTGGTCTGTGTGAAGGGGCTGGCCAGCATCCCTGCACCTTTCCCCCTGTTGAAACCCAGCAAAAAGAGAGACGAGGTCATGGAAATGATTCGTCATGGGTGGCCTGGAGGGGCCACCGAGTGTTTATCATGCTCACAGAGGAGGACCGATTCTCATATCCTTCCAGAACAAAATTGACAAAAAATGTTGTGTTTGGATATTCTGATTCATGTCAGTAATCCACTTTATATGCTAAATTGTCTTTATCCTTATCAGTGAAATCACCCAAACTGAATCTTGTGCTCCCTTCCTGTATCGCTGTGTTTCGTAAGAGGCCTACTGAGATCTTTGTTCCCCCCCTGGCCCACGTTTGAACACCCTCTGGTCATTTCCTTGGAGCCTAAACTTTTGTCTTGCATCACCTCAACTAAGATTAGGCAAAACTTTGCGGTGGCAGGCTGATGTCAAAACCCGATAGCTGTCTGATGAGTTTATAGATTTAACAGTGTTTAAAATGAACAATAGAGAGATCACGAACTTCCATTGTATGCTTTTCCGGTCGTGATCTGAAGCTTGAAAAATCTTTCAACCATGCACAGTAAATGAGTGCAAAGGTCACAGCAACACGGAGTAAACCTTGAATGCCCTTTGGCCGAATATTTGAGGAAATATTTGTCACAAAAAAAATGTCCACGGCGAATCTCTGTGCACTTGACGGCAGAATCCGTCCGTCAAAGAGCCAAAATGGAGGTTAGTGGCTCGTTTTTGCAATGAGAGACAGTTCAAACTGAGAGGTGAGTTCCAGGAAGTGGCTGAAAATGTTGCTCATACACCACATGACAGCAGAGCCACTGCACCGTTAGGTTACAGACTAACAAACGTTTTCCAAATGACTTGTTGGTCGATTCGTCGAAGAGTCCACTCGTTGCTTACACGATGAAAAGCTGCGGGTGAAATTACCACTAATTTACGTCCAACAGCGGCAGCTCGACGACTCAACACCCGGAAATTTACAACCCAGAATTTCTCTGTTCCTCTATGTAGGCGAAAACTTAAAAGAAACGATAAAACTCGACTTAAACTCATCTTGCAACTGCAACATGGCAAACATACACGATAAAAAAAGCTCCAATTCGGAACTGAGCGTGTTGCTTTAAAATTGGGTGCGAAAAAGTTAGCCGTTATTTCCCCCAAAGTGCTTGAAGATAAGGTAACTTCGCACCAACAACAAAAAAACCCAAAGACTTAACGGGTAAAATGTATAATGCAAATTATTTAGAAAGTATTTTATAAACTCTTACCGTTTCACTGATGCCTGTACGGGACAGTCTCTCTGGTGAATGAGAGTCGAGTGAAGCGGCAGAGGAAAATCTGAGCCAATGGTTGCTAACATGATCAACGCCCGCTACACTGCTTTCACAATAAAAGCACTCAATCGCTGAAACATTCTCTTTGACAGATGAAGACGAGAAGCATGCAGTGTCAGAAGCGGGAATCAATGGGGAGAGTTCAACTGGTAACGCAGCATTTTTGCTGCAACAGTAACAGGGTACCAGGTGGCAAAACAGAAGTTATATGTGTATCGTCTGAGTGTTGTCGAATCATTTAAACTATAGAACAGATTTTCCAGGATGAATTCATATATTTACTTACGCTTCCCGAGTTTTGTATGGGCTATTTGGATTGTATTTGTCTAACTTTAATCCAGTACAACACATCACTGATGAATATGTTGGGAAATAAAGCGATCACTCATGAAAAAGTGCTCAGACCGAACACGACTGTCGTGCTTTAATTTTGAAAAATCAACCGGAACATGTACTAAAAAACAACTTTTTATGTGCTGAAAAATAGCTTCCGGGAAAATGCTCGACACGCGTGGGCATGCAGAAATCGGAGGGGTTTGAGTGAGAACACTTCACATTTTGTTCTATTTCCCGTTTACTTCAAATTGAACCATTTACTTTGACGGCTCAATATTTTATGGGTGTGTACATTTTCCCGTCCACTAAATATGTACAAAACCTGTGTGTCATGCTTGTTGTGATTTGACATTTAGTTTAAGTAAATGTTCAATCCCGAGGCGTCAAATCAGTTTTCTGTAGCCCGTTTATCAAATAGTGTAGGACGACACCTAGTGGTGATGCAGGACTCCTACATCATTTGTTCGGAATCTCCCGCTCTTTATGTGAAGATACCGGAACTTCAGGACCAAGGGACACAGTGCGGAGAGCTAACTGACCGTCTCAAAGCAGATTTGTTCTCATTTAGGATAGTAAAATCAATACAGTCATTTAAATAAATTGTAGGCAACACTGACCACTCATGCTTACTGCACACCAGGATTGCATTATAATCTGCAAATTCTTACCGGATCTGCACTAACAGTGATGTAGCCAATGAAGTTGTCAGTTTTCAGTAGAAGCCCCGAAGTTAAAAGCAGGAGTAGAAACACAATGAGACAGTTTATTTGGTTAATATGCACTGCAGGTTTTTATTACAAGTTTTGTTTACTACAGGGTAGAGGGGTAGAATTGGGAAAACCCAATTCATCAACCTACAGCCAAAACCATTTTCATCAGAAAAAAAAAATCTGGTAAAAAACACTTTGGAGCATTTAAAAGAAGAGGTTGGAACAATAATTTGAACAACATCAGAAGACAACCATGTGTAAAATATTCTGCACATTTGTAACAACCACCCCTCTGTGCAGACAGGAGGGGGCGACAACTGGGAAGAGCTTTATTTCTTAGCTGGTGTCCATCTGGAGAAAAAAAAAGGATAGAATTAGACCAACTTAACACAAAGGATTGCTGGAGACACAAATGAAAATACTGTTGCACATACCCTGGCATTGTAGGCGTCTAACTGGGCATCGAGCTCCTCTGCTGACAGCTGCTGTTTGCTTGCGCCACCCCGACCGCCACCGCCTCGTCCTCTGCCCCGAGATCCTCCTACACCCCGTCCTCCACGACCTCTCTGCATGACCCCGAAGCTGCCTCCACGACCTCTGTTCATACCGCCACCGCCTCTGTTCAGGCTGATTAGAAGAAGGCTGTTACATAAAAGCTGTCAAAGGTTTGATATTCACTTTTAACATGAGAGCAATGTACACTTACCCTTGCATCGGCCGCCTCTGTGTGTCGATCTGTGATGTGACTAGCTGGATGTTCATTGGCCGTCCTAGAAACATGGGAGATCAATAAATTTCACATCTATGCAGTCCATTCGTGACTTTACACAATTCCCAAAAATATCACATCAAAGACATATCTGTGGCATAATAGACGAGGCAATGACTGCAACCAACAACATGGGCACAATAGTTACCATCAAGTGGGATGCCGTTGTATTGCTTCATAGCTTTGAGTGCATCAGCCCTCCTTTCAAAGTGTACGTCTGCGGTTCCCAGGCTTCTTCCAGATCGGTCATAGTGAACTGCAGCCTTTTTCAGGGTCCCAAATTCAGCAAAGAGTTCCTAGTAAAAAAACAAAAAAAACCCCCAAACAAACCCCAAGGTCAGAACTTCAAAACAACAACAAAAAACGCCACACTCACAAGTGAAGGATGAAGTAAAAAGTACCTGAATGTCTGCATCCGAGACGCCAAAGTCAAGATTGGATACGAGGAGCTTTCCTCCAGTTTCCACACCAGCTCCTCCACCACCTCCAGCAGCACCATTGAAGCCGCCGAAGCCATTGTCGAACATGTCATGCTGCCACTTATCTGGAAGCTGTTTTGGCTGCAACAGATGAAAGAGAACGCACCTGCTGACTTCAGGATCCCCTTGCCTCTGTCAATCACAGAGTCCACACGGCTGGGTGTTGGGGCAAGCAGGGGGTCCACTTCCAACAGAGGCCAGGGTGCTCAGCTCTCAGCTCCCCCCCTCCCAAGAGGCTCCCCAAAGTTCCCTGCCCACCCCACCACTACAAGCAAGTGAATCATTGCAGACAGGACATACAAAAGACAAACAACTTGGCTATCAGAAGCAAGGGGATTGCTTTGTATCACTTATGTACACATACAGAATACTGCAAAAAGTACAGACTCTACAGGCACAAGTTTACATACAACTCTAAACAACATCAGTTATCTCAAAATTGAGCAACATTACTTTCATTTTCCCAACCCCACCCACAATCACTATGCTAATCTTTGAATAACTTCCCAAGCTAGCTACCAAAATATGCCCATTGTTCTCTTGCCATCTGCGCCTCCACCACAGGCCCTCCAGATATGATCCTCGGGTACACAGGGTCGCCATCTGAAGCAGCGTCGCCTCCAGCGATGCACCGTGTATCCTGGCCCGCCCAAGAGTTCTTTACCAAGCCACGAAATGGGCTTTTCTCGAAGGTGAAGTGTCCGTAAGATGTTGGGGGTGGAAAACGTAAGGAAAAAAGGAGAGCCAGCCCCATCTTTGAGCGTGGATTATCTGAGCGTCCATTTTGAGACCACGCCATTTTGACTGGGGCTTTGTTTGGCTCATCTCGAATATCATTCACACTTATGTGGTGAAGATTGGCCTTACAAAAAAAAGCTATTGAAGTAAGGGGGTTGAAGTCCACAGATCCATCCACATAGCAAACAGCCACACTGGTTGCAAAGGCACCAAACCGGTCTCCCGCCAGCCACTCCCGGACAAAAGGCCGCCTGTGATCGCTGTGCCGGACTTGAGACGAGATCTATGCTCCCAAAAGTAGTTGGAAAAAAATCATCTGACGGTGGGTTTTCTCGGTGAGGTGGTCTCCATTCAATCAGAAAGGGGCAGAATGCGCCGATATTGGCCATGGTGGGCTAGCTTTAATTTAGGGTGCTGGATTCAAAATGGCGCCGACATGGCTAACACATTCGCTCTCTCCAGGAGGCCTCTTCTTGAGAAAAAAGGATGCAACACAAATGGATTGTGGTGGGAGAAGGGACATACTATGCAAACAATTCCCATCAATGCTCAACCGCGAACTACAGAGCTCTCCTCCGAGGACAACTCTGCGGTCAGCCACCATTTCATTCGTTTCACTAGCAAGCTGGCTAGAGGATTAGCTAGCAAGCCTAGCGGTGAACAGATGGATGTTACCCAGGCATTTTCAGGTTTGTCGACGGTTTTTCGATTCTCTCAGCCAATTCCTTTAACTTTCTCATACCCTGCTGTAAGGCGTTGGTCTGCCTCTACCGCGGTTCAGGTTCTGTCGGCTCCTCATTGGGCCGGATCCACCGCCACGGCCTCCAAATCCTCCGCCGCCGAGTCCAAGACGCCCGGGGCCTCCTCCACGGCCGACGCCGGAGCCTCCGCGGCCTCGACCTCTTCCACCGCGTCCGCCGCCTCTCTGCTGCCTGTTCTGCTTGATAATGTCGTCTAAAGACATATCCATTTTATCGGTCATTTTACTGCCCCAATAATGCTAAGCTGAGAACGATTATAAAAAAAATACACCCTAGACTTTGTTGGTCCCTCTCCCTGTGCTCTCCGCAGCGACACCAAACGCACAATGGAACGTTGTGTGCGGGATATAGACAAACTGCGCGTTACGGGGGCTTTACGTAACGTACGTCATCACGTCAATACGCACCGATTCAATGCCATGGGTGCATGGCTCGAATCCGCTGCAACCTTGATTCGACCAATTCTCTTAGTTGTATTCATCAAATATATATGAGCAATACCAGCGATTTCGGGGAGAATTATTCCAGTCAAAATGAAGCTGAATGGGGACACTCAGAATTTGTAGTCCTCGTTCAAAGCCTGTAAACCTCATTTAAACATAATTTAAATGACACATTTTCTGGTTTCCTTCGTCTTTGGATATCACGCTGCAGTCATTAACCAGAACCAAATAACAATATATAAACAAGCTATGTATTTAACTTTGGTTAATAATTTGATCCAGAAGAAGTATTTACTATTCAACCTAATAGAGAAATTATGTTCTCAATGATATATTTAAATAGTACAATTCTTAAGTATTTAAGTACTATTTAAGTATATTCAACACATTTCTCCCAAATGTGACATCGTAATAATTTCTCTCAGTTGAATATCTCAAAAACATTTCAGGCTTAAAGCCCTTCCATTTCACATATAATTCACATAAAATGTAGCAAACCACTCTGCACCAAAAAATGCATCATTTCAAGACTTTCATAAAGCAAGGTCTTCTTTGCTCAAGTTTATGTGTCTGGATTTAAAAGCATCTGATGCAAAAACACAATGACTTATCTGGGTGGGACCAACACAAAAAAGGAGTACTGTAAAAGCCTTTTATTCAACATTTTGTTTCAAGCCTGGGGAAGAGGGACAATAAACCGGGGGGCAGCATACTCGGGGGGCCTATACTTAGTAAAGTCCATCCGAGGGCAAGAATATGTATAATAAAAATGTTGGCCTTCTAAATTGTGTTTTGGCTTTTAAAACTTGCCCGTAAGGTGTGTACCCAATGTGGCCATTCATTTACTCCTACAATACTATCAATCTATCTTTCAAAATAAACAGAAAAACAAAAGTCAGCCCTTTCACATTTTCCTCCAAGTTGTAGTAGTTTTGTATTAAGACTGCAGTCTTTTGTGTCCTGTGGAGAAACAGTTTGTACCTCGACACCTGGTGTCTGCATGTCCACATAAAGAATGTACGTGTGTTTTGTTACTGAAAAAAAACACGAATGGCAAAAGGGAGAACTTGTGCTCCCTGATATCCCAGTCTTGCTTCTTAGTCAGTTGCAGAGGGGAAAGTAAGAGATGAGGCTTGTTATGGTCCAGAGTTCAGACATGAGACTTGCATTGCGTGTTATTAGACTAGCCAACACGGCTAACTTTCTGGCTGACGGAGGGCTGATGGAGGAAAAGTTCTTGAGGAGGGTAGGTGGAAAAAAAAGCGGCGGGATCACCATGAAAAAGACTAGGACTTCTTTGAGTCCTGTGTGTTGCGTTTTTTGAGGTCACTCAGGTCCACTGGTGTAAAAGCTGCGAGAACACACAGAGAAGAGTTGTTACTGGACCGAACATGACTAAGTTTAACCTTTACTTTGACACAGAAAAGAAACACCCACACATGTTTTGACAGGAACTTACAATGTAGGTTTGGGTTTGGATTCTTCTCCACATACTCCTGTGGTCCACGGTCGTTCCGTTCACTATTTTGTGTTGATCGGATATCCCTGAGCACACACTGCCAGGCTGTGAGAGAGTGAAAATGACAACTCAGTTCGTACATTTCAGAAGTCCTCCGTTAGTTTTTTAGAAGTTACATGGGAAAACACAACAACTGAAGACTATCTGGTGTTTTCATCCATGAGTAGCTGAGAAAAGTTATCAGAGCAAATCTAAAGCTTTGTGCTTGAAAACCCTCTTTAAGACTTTCCAAAGTCAGTGAATGATTGATAATGGAGAGTAAAAATAAAAGTGCAAGATCACTAAATTACTTTACTTTTTTTCTCCAGGTGATTCAATTAATCATAACTAATGTCTTTCCACAAAAGCAAATAAATCTACTTCTTTTATTGAATTTTGTTTTCAGGATGTGACTTAGGAAATGAATAAATTTTTGCGACACTGTCTTTACATTCAAGCAGATCTGGACCCATTTACATGCAAAAAAGAGGGCTGAAAGTAATCAATTGGATGTTTTGTCTTTATATGCACTTCAAAAGTGTGATAATTATAAAAACAAACAAACAAACAAACTCTGGTTTACATGATGCTGCAGTACATTATTAAATTGCTTTTGGAACAATGTTAGATAATATACTTACTATCATGTATAAAGCGCACATTCTCCTCATGTGCAGGGGTAAAAAGCTCCCCACTGTTAGTGGGTGACCGGGGGCTTGATGTCCGCTTGTAACTGTTCACCATCCTAGGAGCTGATGAGCTTCAGAAAAAAGAGAAAAATGCCATAAGCAGCAATGCTTACAATCAGAGCCTTCATTATATTGTTTACGCCAGGGTACACAAAATGTATGAGTGTAAAGGTCAAAGCATGCATCCCTAGAATTGCATAAACATTAACAAGACGGTCCTATTTCAAATTGTTCATCATCACTTAAGTGTGGTGACTTTATTCAGACCTGGTCATTCTGTTTGCAGTCTGTACTCGCTCTTCGCTCCTCTGTGGTGAGTGGATTTGACAGTTACGACGATTTAGGGGTCCTCAGCTGAACTCTAACAATAAACAGTAACAACCTCAGTATCACAAGGTGATCTAAGAAGTCAGTTCCAGAATCACAAATAAAGTGCATATAAGCTATAAGTATGCCAGTCAGTACATGCTGTATATATGGACACTTTTCATTAACCCCCGGCGTAGCAAAACATGTATGGCAATATCCTCTGGTGAGTGTTAGTGAATTTAAAGGCAAGACATCGTTGACTATTTATGCAAGACTGAGCCGAGCTGTGCGTAAACAAGAAGCTTTGTTTATGTTGCAACTTGACTAGCTTAGAGATGTTAGCTGCAGCCAGCCGAGCCCAAAACACGCGTTTAATAGGAAGCAATTTGCACGAACAATCGTACGTCTTCTACAGTCCCTTCATTGGTAACTTTCTCCTTCATAGAGTTACATCTGAAAAAAATGCCTGACTCGTAAGAATTCCGGCAGCTAACATTAGCAGTTTAGCTCGCTAGCCGGGGGTGTACATTGTCTTTTCGTGACGCTAGCTAAAAACAGCTAATATTATACTAGCGTCCCTCGTACAGCGTGTTTATTGTGGAAACTCTTGGCTATGCAGCAACATAACACAACTACTCAGTTAATAATTGATAAGGTAGTCAACAAACCTTTGTGTAATGATCCCTTATTATTTCTTTATTGAGAGACTGTACGCCGTAAGTGCTGGCTAAAACGTTGCCAATGCCAACCAATCATTTCCGGGAAACAGGCGGAAGCGAAAGCGCTTCTGACACACACACACACACACACACACACACACACACACACACACACACACACACACACACACACACACACACA